>JARFOD010088802.1:3156-31546 GCA_031763545.1 Mopalia muscosa | reverse complement strand
GGGACAACAACACGCTTTAAGGATGAGGAGGGTGGGTCTCTTTGAACTTGAAAATAGCCAGGTGTCATTCAATATGTACAGCGCAGGTCCGCAACAAGAATGAACTTTAACCGTAAAGCCTGGGAGAACAGTATCTCGTGAACCAGACTCTCATTGCGTTATCTTTGATCACGGCTAGAGGGTCTGGTTACACTGCACGTTATATTTTGCAAAAAAGACATGACCCGGTCATCGTATAGTTGCTTTTCTGATTGGTTAAATTTTACGAAATATTTCAAATATTAAATCTAAACAAAACCTATCAAATTTATTTACGAATAAATTACTTTGGCGTTTTATTTGTTGAAATTGGAAAGTATTCAGTCCGTATTGTTTAGTCGTTGACCTGTATAAAGTCTCTTCATATAAGTCAAAGAAAATAAATTTCACATACATGAATCTGATTGGATAACTTAATAGACACTTGGCATATGTCAGCAGGCGGCACATGTTCCCTTGCCTCTTTGTGGGAATCGCCATCGACTCGTGGTTGTTTACTAAACTGATCTACCTGTAGGTCACACGTGTTTTAAAATACGGACTGAATACCTTCCAATTCAAAAAAACAAAACCATCAAAGACATTTATTTGTAAATAAATTGATAGGTTTGGGGTTCGATTTGATTTTTGAAATATTATTTTAAAATTAACCTCTCAGAAAAGCAACTGTAGGATAACCGGGCCATTTCAATTTTTGCAAACAATAATATGCCTTGTAACCAGACCGTCGAGCGGAGGTCGAAGTTAACGCGAGGAGAATCTGGTTCACGCGCGAGACTAGGTGAGATGTTGCGCAATAGTTCCACGAGGACCATGCAGGCAATGCTGTTGATTTCTGAACAAGCATCAGTGACATTAGCACAATAAGAGTCTGACTATATTTCAAGTTCAACAAATGGTAGAATAAAAATGATCAATTAGACGAAGCTAGTCATTTAACTTCCAACATAAATAACATTATAATATAAATAGTATCATTTGCATTTATATCGTTGTATATTTATTTTTGTATTTACATGTTGTTGTTAATATACTAACACGCCCCTAGGGGTTTTATTTCCGCCATTTTGCATTAATACTTGCTGTAATAAAAATTATATTTGACAAAATAAAATATTCAATTCAATTTCATAGTTATTGCCTAATACATTAAACCTATGCATTTATAGCAGTTAAACAGAAGCCTTGCTCAGATAAAGGGATATAAATGCATTGTCTGGGTGAGAGTAAAACTTCAAATACGACTGGTCACCGGTTTATCTGATGTTGCTTTTGGATAACCAAAATTAAAATGGTTATTGTAATCAGGTGTTATTTTGGAATTAATCATTAAACGGCTAAAAGAGGCACCTGATAGATGGACATTGTCCGTAAAACGTTCGGAAAACTGGTGAGCTTGAAAGTTGTCAATGCGCATGTGCATTACTTTGGTAATGGATAGTGTAGCTCATCAGAGTCTCCCTACTTCACGATATTTTTAGGTAAATATCTATAAATATTGGACATATACAAAAAGTGAATATATAAGAACGAGCATTACCTTCTCCTGTATTGACATTCAATGTAAGTTAGTCGGAAACACAAGTATATTTGAATCTATTCACGCCCCCAACGGTTTGGTAACAAATAACCAAAACTTGCTTACATTATGAAGAATGCTTTTTAATCCGTCTTCAATTTTGTTAGTTTAGAATTCAAAGCGCTACACCAATTATAGGTGTATGTGCAGACTAAGAGGGTTTTGTGTAACAAGTGGATCACAGATAATAGTCTAAGACACTTTAAAGAGATGTGGAATCTCTGAGCGACACTAGATGCGGTGTGATGTCTCCATCATTCGGGTAACTTCTGAATGCCCGGAGATTGCGAAACAATTCTATACAGTAAGGAGCCAATTCCTCGTGAAGCAGGTGGTTGTAGAGACTCTCGTGACTTGGTGATTTCGTGGTAATCTACAGGACTTTTGTATGCGAGTTGCACTGTACTGAACGTAAGTCTTGTTAGTTGTCAGTTACAAGATAATGTTAACTGTGGTTGCCTTCGCCAAGTGGGCCAGTGCGACGTATTGCCAAGGGAACAATCTGACAGACAAAGTGAAAGTTTGGTGAGCAAATAAATCTCACAGTAACAATAAGTGGCATATAGTCACTCTCTTTCGCTATTTAATAAAGTTTAGCATTTGTTGGTAGGAGAGTGATAGTGTGAAAGGTACAAATAGGTCACCCCCCGGTAAACCATATATTGCCATCGAGGTTTAAACGCTGTTTCAATTTTTTTTTTTTACACTGTTAAACACACAAATAAACAAAGATTTACAGATTCATGTCACGTGAATATTTTGTTCGACATGAGTTTGCAATCATTATTTGCTTGGCTCAATCAAAGTATTAATTCCAGGTATTCTAATATTCTTGTTTTTAAAACGCACAAGAATATCGTTCAATTGAGTGAAATTTTTGTCCAACTTTCTCACTGTGGTCGGGAGTACATCCAACGGCGCATGCTCACAAATAATTATCTTTGTCTTAAGTTTCTATGAAATGTCGCATGTACAGTTCCCCAGGTTACATAAAGGAACACTCAGAAAAAGATAATAATGAATAATGCCTGTCTTATGGTCTGATTACAGTTGCTTTCCATTCTTTGGCTGTACCGCAGCAACACCGATTTCCTACTCTGACACTAAGAGGTGACAACGGCCGGATTTACCAACAGGTATAGTAAGCCATTGGGCTAGGGCCCCCTGGTGTCTGGGATCCTATATATAGATATTGGATACCGAAAAATGCGACAAATCTATCAATTTTGTGTCCCCTTTTGTTCCAACCAACCGCTGAGTGGTGAGCCACTGTGTCTGTGTATTCTAGTTACCAATGCTCTCTAACATTTGAGAGTAGAACGGAGTTAAAGGCGTGTCTTTGTAAAAGAAACGTGTGATATCTCACAATTTAAACCATACGTGTATACACGACAGACATATCACTGGAAATCGGGCCAATGCCCTCAAAATACACATCAAATAACAACAAATCTATGTTTCAGTTTTTTTTTCTTTATTTTCGTTATTTATCTACAACAATGTAACTAATATGTGAAGATGTTTGGGTTATATGTGGTAAAATATAGACGTTTGTTTTTTAAGATCCCAAAAATAACATTTTTTAGATTCCAATCGAATCTAATTTGAAGCAATTGAATGCACCGTTTTACAGATTTGCAGCACACAGACATGTTTCTAACATACATAGAACATTATCAAAAGACTTTAAAAACAAGTAAAAAAAACGAAATTTTATTATCACATGACGAGAAGATTAAGATTTACAGAAAAGCACTATCAATGATCTCTCAATAACACGCATGCGTCTTCTGTCCATGCCAGCTCAAGCAAATTACACTATGCAGTCGATAAGTTATGGAAGATTGATCCTTCTCGTCCACCGTACAACCTCTTTTAAGACTCATTCAAAGTCATGGAATGCTTCAACCGCTTTACATGGCAAATTTCTGGTTGTGGCTGGCTTTTTCCTGTAAAACAAACATAAAAACCCATCCGTTATTGGTCGGTAAGTGCAATTTGATTAATGAATTGATCGATACCAATCACTGTGGAAGAGATATGCTCATGTGGGAAGCATTTCTCGCGGTAGTATGTGTCAAGCACAGTCTTAGTAGAACATTTATTTTCTAGCATAGGAATCATTTCATATGTCATAGTAGCGTTAGTGTGTATGTTGTGGCGCTGGTGTATACGTGATATACCCCTGAGCACAGCGATAAACAACATTCAGCTGGGTTTTTTTACAATTTCATTAATTTTGACAAACTACAAGAAAATTATCAGTTTGTCATGAAGGAAAAGAAGCCCTTACAATTATTCCTATGTTTTGCATTAATTTTAAGGGTCAATCCGTTGATTAGAAATTGTGTTTGTATCGGTATGGTTATTTTTCTTATTGTTGTTTTTGTCAACTTACAGATCCACCCTCGTCGTACAATTTGGTCTGACAGTTTCCTGATCCCCAGCTGGTGACATCGGCCTCAAGATCATTTGCCTTCTTCTCGCCAGGTCTTGCAGCACCACGGGCAAACACCTATAAAGCATAATAAATACACGAATGAACAAAGATACTCCATCAGACTATCAGCAAAAAGCAGAGACAAGAATAATGCACTGGTGAAATTTCCACAAATAATTACAAACACCACGTTACAGTTTCAGTATTTAAAAGGTTTCGTTCATCAAACTGTTAAAAGTAACGTCGAATGTTATTTAGTAAACATACAATGTGATTAATCGAGTTCATACATATCAGCTCACGTGTATTTTGCATAATCCTACAAAATGCGTTTAATGACGATTTCATTTAAGGACATTAACCCAGTTATCTCCTCTAACATATGACACACGCATAGCTGACATTTGGTAGCACATAGAAGGAGACTTTATCTGACCTTCTGCTTTATTTAGTTCAAGCTTTGGGAAGAAAAATAACAATCATAATGAACTATGCCAGATCGAAAGGCAACTGCAACAAAACCCTGTTTTTAATAAAGGTCGTGCTTAATTCAAATGTCTAATAAAATAAAGAATTAAGTTTGAATACGGTACCTTAATGCTACCACCCTTCAGCTCCACATCTGGGAAGGTATAATCATAAGTCCTGTCTCCACTGTCACGGGTAATTTTCCATCCCTTCATGCCCTGCTTCTGTTGGTTAGAAAAACAAGAACAAACGTTAGTAATTGTATCCTTCATGCTACCAGCAAAAACATGCAAAACATACAAAAGAAAGCATCCAACGTAAACTATACTACCGCTTATCTATATCTAAGTCCATTGCAGATATGGTTCAATTAAACAGTTGTACTTCTTTGCCATGTCAACCCCATCTGCTTATGGTTATCGTTGGAATATCTAATCAGGATCATTGCATCATTTTCAAAGAGTTAACTTAATGGCAAAAAATTTGTTCTTGGTTTCGGCAAAATTTTCACTCAGTTTGGCGGTAGTACTCAAAAACCGAACTAAGAAATTAAATGACGAAAGGATTGAATACCTTGCTGAAGGAGTTGTTTTCAATACATATATAACGACCATCTGGAGAGCACTCTGGGAGAGCAACGTTTCCTCGTGCGGTTTTCTGAACGGTCAATCTACCGACGGACTCGCTAGACTGAAGCCCTGTAGAAGATTAAAACATATCGCTATAACTCTATCTGTTGTGTGCGATTTTTATAACATGTGCCGGCATTTATTAGACAATAAACCTCGATAAGTATAACCATACATATCCACTAAAAAATACAGGCGAGATAGCTAGCGAATTCTTAAAATTAAAATTATGGTTTTTGAAAAGAATTGACTATTTCACAACACTTTTACCTTTTTAAATATATATTTAGACCTTGATATGATTATACGGGGTATTCACGTTTTTCTTTCCCTAAATTTATATTTTTTTCAAATGCATGCCGACCCGGCAAATATATATATAGAAATATAAAACTACCACTACATCTTAATATACGGATATATATAAGACCACCATCTAGTTAGTTACTAACAAACATTACATCTGAATAAATATATGGTTATATAAGGAAGACCCAACCAACAAAATCAGTGCTGGATTACAATAAAAGTGTGATCAAGTTTTGTGATCAATTTGTTGGAACTGGACCCTGGCCGTTTTGGCTTTATCATTCAAAATTGTTTTACAAATAAGTAAATTATAGTGTTCCACATAAACTGGGTAGCAACGATATGGGTTCAGACATGCATAAATAATAAACACATTAGTTTGGTAACTGAACAATGTCCATGATTATACGACCAGTGCTTGTGTGGATAAGATATACTCATCTGGAGTGAGCTGGTTGTTTGTTAGGCTTTCTGCCAAGAGCATAACGGAATGTTACACTACAGTGTATACTTTAACGATAAAATTCCATAAAAGTCAAATCAACCCGGAACATTCAAAGCATACAATAGACAACACAGGTTTATAAAACAAATACCTCCAAGACTTGACAGCAACGAAATAAAATAAATAAATAAACAGAGAAAATGCTGAAAGCACATAAGGATTTCTTGTCTTGAATCTCAACTGAGAACGTGTGGTGTTTGCTGCAGGTCATTTTTCTATCTGAGTGGAAAAAAATGTTAAATAAATACAAGACATGGTTAAATGAACATATACCACCGACCACCTATGATACACGTCTACCTCCGTCTAAGCCACAGTTGAAGCCCTCGACCTCTTTCACCGACTGTACATGCCCTGTTGGGGAAAATGGAAACTTACGGTCTTCAGTACGCCATGAACTCTTACCACTAGACGATGATACGGATTCCATTGCACTTCCACTTCGTGTCACATAATTTCCGGCAATTTCAACGGCTTTCTTCAGGGTCAGTCTGAGAGAAATATAAGGACATACTTGAGAAAAATCCAAGTCGATGTACATATAAGCATTACTTTCACGAATTTAAATTTGCTTCCAAACTTTAATATGAATTGTTTAAAAATTTACAGTGATTTTTTCTGTGCATTTCATTAGGAAGATTTTTTTTTTTTAATATTTCGTAAAAAGAATCGATAAAGGGAGACGCCATGACACTGTTACTAACCTTCCTTCTTCACCTTCCAACAGTTTTCTGTAGGCGGCAATCTCGAGTTCCAGACTGAGCTTGGCATCTGACAAACTTTGGAGTTCCATGAGGACTTGTTCGAGTTCTTCACGGAGTCGCTTCAACTCAGCATCGTACTTGAGCTTCTGTTGCTCCAACTCGTAGTTAGCCTTCTCCAATTGGCTTTCCAATTCACGATTCATCTCCGTCAAACTGGCACACTATAACATGGGGAGGAGTAGTATGAGGAAGAGTCGGGCAGTTATGCGTGCATAATACAAGCCCTTGATCACTATTTTACTGTTCTGACATCATATATCAGAATCAGTTGTCTTCTTAGTTTTGTAATTAATCAAATCTTAATTAATATCATTACTTTTTATATTAATTATATTTAAGTACAGAATTGTCATAAAGTGTCATCTTCATTTGATATCGGACGGCGTTTTGTTCGTATCATATGTACCAAGATAGGAAAAACATATTATATACTCTTGGACAATAAAATCCCGTTTGAACTGAGGTGTCATAGAGTTATCTCCCCTTACCCTGGCAGACAACTCTGCGTTCTTGGCCTGGAGCTCGCTGAGCTTGTCCTTGGTTCTCTTCAACTCCTCGCGCATGTGCGTTACTTCGAAGTTATCCTTCTGTGTCCCAGCACGGAGCTCTCTCATCTGAAATAAAACAAAAGACAGTTTAACAATAACTTTTTCAGGTTCTTGATGTAACCATGGTTAACACACTTTGCTTTTCTTTTATAATAGGTAAAAATCATGTGCCCAAAGCCAATAACCTATTATTTTATCAGGCGAAGATTTGCATTATAAACATTATGAACGTCTTCCTCCTCATCCATATTATCTAAAAACATACACCAGGCATGCTATGAAAAACACTCACCTGGAAGCTGTATTTGGTTTCGATGTCGTTTCTCATCAGATCCAGACGATTGTCGTATTCGTTTTGGATGTCTCTCATGCACTTGCCCATCTCTCCCTTCCAGAACTCCCTCATCTCGATGGTGGTGTCACGGTTAGCCAGGATCGTCAGTTCCTTGATTTCCTGTTAACAGATACACCGTCAATTACCATCAGACAGGATTACCGTGACCTCAGCAACAGTCTATCACATTGAATTATTAACCCCATCATTTTCAGGTTTTGCAAGTCACATAGAGCGATTTGAAGGTGCATATTTTTCATGGTTTTTCTTTATCTTTTTCTTTTATTATGAGGGAGAGGGTTGATGGTTAGTTTTATATTTTAATTAACAAAACCAAAACAAATTTTCAAATACAGTAATGTTGCAAAGCAATTATAGTAGTTGGAACCAGTCGAGTTGAGAAGAAGTACAAGAAATAGAGGATACTCACGCTTTCATAAACCCCGGTGATGAACGCAAGCTGTTCTTCAAGAGATTGTCTCATGTTGGCTTCGTTGATATGGGCAAGGGTCTCGGCATCAAGGTCCTGAAATAGGCCAAACCACAGTGTTATATTGAAAGAATAATATGGAGAAGAGCAATAAAGACATAATTTTAAGTTAATCACACCAAAAACTAGTAATTATCCCGATGGTAGAGGAACTATCTGAAAACTAGTTGTACGAGTTTTACATGGCCACTAGCTGACTTTATGAGGCATGATTCAGTTTCTGAAAACGTGTCAATCAGAACAAATAAATAAACAACGTTGTGGCTTAGCTGAGACAGCGCTATCAAAAAGTAGCAAGAATAATTTAGATCTAATTTCTATAGATATGATCACGGAGTTCTGATTTCTAAACATATGAGAATGTTGTACCTGTCTGAGTCTGTTGATCTCATCTTGGTACTTCCTGAGCTGATCACGGAGTCTTCGGTTCTCATCCTCCAGACTCTCAACACGGCCTCTCAGGGTAACCAGTTCACCCTCCAGCTCTCCTACATGGTCGCTCAAACGATCGCACCTGGCTTGTAACTCGGACTTCTCATGGGATTCACGTTCACGTCTAATAAAGAGTTACAAGTGATGTTCAAGTAATGGAATCTAGATGAAGCTTGGGATCTTGTCACATTTGAAACAAGAGATTTGTTTTGATCAAGGCATACGGATACGTGCAGGCCTTAGAGGGACGCTTTTGGAGATTATAGTTTATTTGTTTTTAGTTAGGGTTCAAAACGTTTTTCTGTCATATAAAGCAGGCCGGGTGAATCCAATTTAAAGTCTGGGATGGGATTCATTGCTAAAATTTGGAAGATTCATTTGAAATGTGCAAAATAGTTACAATAACAGTTTGGTATTTTTGTGTTGGAATATGTTCCTATTTCTGGGAAAGGACAGGAATCAGAGCGACATACAATTGTCCATCCATTATTATGGGAAGAATTCTCGTGTGAATAATTTCATGGCAACATGTTGTTCAATGCATATATTCAGCTACACAGTTTGCATTCTTCCTTCGTCAACATATCAACAAACACCGTGATATCGATTTATTAAACCCGATCAATCTCCCAAAGATTGTTGTTTGTTATGGGCAACCTACAAGAATGTTTTATTGACAGTTTCGGTTAAAATACGATGGAAATTTTCTGCCATATATCAATACCAAAAACTAAGGCGGATGATTGTAAAGCTTTGTTTCTTTACCAACTTTGATAACAAAACAACAAAGAGCTAATGTATCAATTTGTAGATTATTTGCCAAAGATTGCAGCTGGCTGTGTTGAAAACGATACATACCAAAGCGCTGATAGAACACACCAGAAGCAGTTACAAGTTTAGTTTACATAACCCACTTTTAAGGTAGAATGTTTTTCAGCCTTCCTCATGCAAATATTTAACTTTAACTTGTCACAATTGTTCGTCACTAGATACCGCTGAGAGCAGTGGAGATATCTGAAATAACATGTGCTGTAATGTGTCGTACGGCCTTTTTCTAACTAAATGGGTTCAATATAGGCTCTAACAATGTTTGTTCGTTTGCGAAAGCATGAATTATTCAGAATTTATCTGGAGACTTTTTGCTATTCTTTTTACTAAAGTAAGAATGTTAATGACTTACAATGTATATTGCAATACTTTTTCAACTGGTTATTCAACGAGTTTCCAGTTCAACATGAAGAATCGTTTTTAACTAAAGTAGAATTCAAGTTTTTTCCTCTAACAACGCCCATAGTTCATATCTTATCCTTATCGTTTTTTTATAACTATATCTTTTTTTAATACAAACACATTTGAGGTAGTTTTAAAAAGCTAACAGGCTGTGTCAACGTGTTTAACCTGAAAATCCTGTTTCGCAGCTCCCATAATGCAGTTCACCGAATGAATCAGCACACGTATTGTAAAGAGCGTCGCTTTCATTCAAAAGGTAGGATTCTAATGAATATTCATAACATACGCAATGACGCCATCATACCATATATAGCAATGGATTGTGTGAACTGGGTTCTACATGCTTTTCAACATCTTATAGATTGACCCCGATTGACCTCCTGGTTAAGGTGAGTTGCTATGAATGTCTCCAGGCAGTGCTCTTTCAGGTTGTAGATTGTATCGCTGTTAAACAGGTCTGGACCTCACCCTAACAGTATAACAATAGTCGGTCGTGAGGCCGCCTAAGGACAATCCCAAAAACTGTTTTTTTCGATTTACGACTGGGCAGCTAATTTAACACACTTATCTCGAGGGTTTATCAAATATTGCCACTTCAAATCCTACACATGTTATCACAATACACCAAAATGTAAGATTTTAATATGTATGATCTCGACTGCTTCCCGCATGACCTAGCAAAACATGATGTTGATTTAGACAGCTACATGCCGAGAGTTCTCGTGTTCTGCATACGTGGAGGAATGCAGCCTGTCCAGAGATTCCACACGTATATTACAGTTCTACTGCTTGTTTCAAACAGTAACTCTGTGACAATTTAATTTTCCTCGTAGGGGGTGCATTCTGAACAAACAGGAATGCCTTCACACGGCTTCTGGTCGTGAACTATAGTTTGGTTAACTGTATGTTGAAATTGAGACTCTTGGTCACCTTTTCACGTGAATAATGTATATCCATATAACAAAAACAGACTCGCTTAATACATATCGACTAAGCCTATAAAAGCAATGTAAGTGTTGTAAACTCATGTATGTTGTTTTGGTGTTAGACATAGCCTTACAGAATAAGTGTATTGAGATCTAACGGTATGAACAGTTTTTAGACTTATATAGAATCTTGAAAAATAGGCTTACAAAAATATGCACTTTGCGTGTAAATGCATGCACCCAATGTGTAAATAATTGATGAACTAAAACGTATCCATATATGAAATAATGAAACAGTGAAAAAAGGCATATTGACTATAAGAAATGAAAAAATAATTCTAAAAATGTACTGTTTGGCGAACAACAGTAATAGAAATGCAAACCCTATATCAGTAGACTATTAAGGTAAGTATTTACAACCATCTGTTGATGTTTTGTAAAATAAAATTGGAATGTTGAACTGTTTTTTTTTTTTCATCAGGTTTTGACAATTACAAGACAAAACTTCATAATTGCAGTATTTCAATTTGTGAGTCTCTCTTCTGTCTAACTAGGACAGTATGACCCCAGCTCAGTGCTCAGTCATCTGTTAAATGGTTACAATTATAGATTCTCAGGTGAGGCAAAAATACTGAAGGCCCGGATTTCTAGCATGTCATGTGACTGTAGATGGGCGTGGCATTAAAATGCCGGTTCTCTATGACAGCCGGTAACTTGTCACCATGTGCCATCTTGAATTTAACTATCGCATAACTGGAAAACACACATTCCCTTGCATCTTAACCAAGGTACTTTTTCAAATTTGCCCGAAATTTAAGATTAACTCGATAAAGACTAAATAGCCAAGAAAATAAAGGGATAACTTACTCTGACTTCTCGAAAGCTAGCTGATCTTCAAGGCTGACGATCTTAACGTCAAAGTTGGCTTTTTCTTTTGACAATTCATCAATGACGAGACGAGCTTGGTTCAACTCAGACTCATACATTTGCTTGATCTTGTCCAGATCAACGGGCCGACGGAGCTTTTCCAGCTCAGCAAGAAGTGCTTTGTTCTGGGCCTCCAAGAATCGAACTTTCTCAATGTAGTTGGCCAGACGCTCGTTCAAATCTCTCATATCTTTCTTTTCTCTGGCCCTATCCTCCTTGATGTGGTTGACACCTTCGTTGGAGACATGGCTAGCGGTTCCTGGAGCCAAATTAAGGCCAGAACTGTAGGATCGCCTCACGTCATATCCCATAGAGCCACGGAATCCGCCCCCAATAGATGGACCCCTTGAGACAATGGTGGTTGTCCTGCTCCCGATTGCTGGGGTGTAGCTTGTGCTCTCCCGTGAGGTCCTAGTCACCTCCTCTCTGTAAGAGCCACGGCTTGATTTCGTATCCATCTTGTTAAGTTTAGAAAATAGCTTGAAAAAGAAAAAAAGGAAAACAAACTTTAAACGACTGCGAGAGAACTAGCCTGCTACGAACTATCAACGATGTTCGTCTTAAACCTTCTGCAATTTGTACGAATGTAATAAAATCCAAGCAAATTTGACAGTTGACAGATACTACTTTAATATAGTACTAACTGTTTAAAAGCACTCACGTCTCAAAGTGACTAACACAACCCGATCCTTCTGTTCTCAGCTGGCGACTGCAACGAAGCTAGACGACGTGAGCCTTAAATGGTAGCGTCCGTACTATGATTTACAGGCTGTTCATTGGCCACAACCTCCCCCGTATACACGTATAGGTCGAGCAACAATTTGCAAACCCGTTCTACTTGTTCACAAATTTTCGGGAATATTCTTTATGCCTCAGCGATTTAACTTTGCCGGCCGGCGTTATGTCGAACGGATGACAGTTAAGTAGTAGGGCAGGCTCATCCGCTTTCTATCTCTGTTCTCGCCTATTATTCGTCTCATAAAGTCTTAAGAGCTTTTTTTAGCATGAGAAAAAGGCTTTAGGGTCAGAAGGTTGTCGGTGCGATACGAGTGACCGCTGTCCTAAACTCTCCAAATGTTACTAACAAAAGGTGATATATGCATGTATTCGGATATAAATTAATGTATATATTATTGAATTGTTTAGCTGAACTTTATAGCGAGTGTGCCATACCCTTAAACCTATTTGGTTGTGACGAGTCAACTAAGGTCCCAGACTGGAATACCCCA
Source organism: Mopalia muscosa (assembly GCA_031763545.1). NCBI lineage: Eukaryota > Metazoa > Mollusca > Polyplacophora > Chitonida > Mopaliidae > Mopalia > Mopalia muscosa. The sequence goes on along the minus strand of JARFOD010088802.1, from coordinate 18,697 downwards.
GTTACAAAGCTAGCCAAGAAGCTATCACATATAAATTATACACATCAACGGGTTTATGTTTCACTCAACGTATTGATCGCTATAAACACCTTTAGATTTTATGTAATGTTCGCAGCACAGTCGGCTCAGCCACCAAGGTATACATGTTATGTAGGTATGGGGACAAACTAGGGTAAACTAGCACCGGCCTCGTTAGAATGACATTGTCGGCGTTAAAATATATAGTCAAGCGTATAGACAGAATAAAGTGAACAACGCTTCCCTTTAGATTGAAACTACTCTGCATTTCTTCTCCATGTTAATCCAGCAAGTAAATACAAAGGTTAATTGGGAGAACTGCTAGCTAGGTAATAAAAACAACTACAAATGCGGACTGCTCTACTCAGTTTCGAAACTAAATACACCAAAATGAATCAAATATGACTTTAAAAAGAGTGGATTGTTGAACGGGTAAAAGTGTTTAACACCTTTTCGCATTGGCATTAAGGTATAGTTGAAAGAGACACCGAGAACATAGAGATAATCAGGATAATATTTCGTCTGATTAAGATATATTTCGCTGACGTTACGTAAACGATGTTTGTGGGTAGGTACCCCTTGAGTTGAACACAACACAAAAATATATTTCAATAGTCCTTAAGATACTTGATTTAAATTCAATCATTTCAATTTAATTAGGAATGAAGTTAGCAATTTTTTGGAAGTCTTTCAACTAAAGATAACCGAACCTTGTCAAACCCACTCATTTCTCTCTAAATTCACATGATCTTCCCACAGACATTCGCGAACGCAAGCACTGACACGATTCTTTGACGCCATTGGACTTGTCATCATATGCAGTCCTCAACTGTACGAATTATTGAATTTGAAAAATATAACTCAATGTATTTCTATACCTATCGCATTCAGCGCAATATTGCACTGATCAGCTAGCTTTTGTGTTGGATTTAGACATCACAAATCCTTTCATTTATTTGACTAATTAATAGTCTTATTTTTTTTTGTCATCGTTGTTTTATTGTTTTATGTTTACGTATCTTGTCTGTAAATAACAAACAATACAATTTTGATCTTTATTCAATAGTTAAATTCATTTACGTTTTGGCAATAAATGAATCACTTGAGAGACAAAACATTCACTGATATACGACCATGCATAAACATCGATACAATTTAGAAACATATGTGATTATCAAAACAAAATATATGAGTCAACGAATATTTTTATTGTCGTCCTTTTTGTATCCAAATTAGAATCGGTACTCATTATTTGACATGTGCGTCAATAACAGCCGTTGATGCTTCTCTGTGTACCACCGGAAGATCTATATTATATATAGGACCTTTACCTTTGTACATCAGGCTTATATTAAAAGTCTCTGATAAAATCACTTTGACACTGCACGTCCTGTCGAAAAGGTCTAACTGGTAATTTTCACCAAATTGCAGTCTACAATTGGGTGCCCCCACACAGACGTGCCCTAGTTTTTCTCCCAATTTACTCAAGGTTAACTGCAGGAGGCTAACTCTGTATGTCATTTAATATGCTTATTACATTTTTGTAACCAACACAATTACAATTTGTTTTATTCTGCCGAAACAGCGATGATACAGTTCCAAACTATCCACTGCTTCATTGTCACAACCATCATTGATTGATTCAGGACCAAGTAAAGCTACTCGTTCCAACTCCATACGAAAACTATACACTCGATAATGACAAGGACAAAAGTTTACTAAGCGTTACAGCATTGTGTTCAGCATTCGAGTCGAGACTTGTATTTTCCATACAGTTTTGGGATATCTATATTTTATTTTCGAACTAACCATCTGGCAAAAAATATTTTAAACTATAATAGCATTTTTTTAATGATGGACAATAGAGCCAATCAATTGTTTCTTTATTATAATTATTTTGTCTTTTTATTTTCTGTTATTTATGCCCTTTTGTTTCTTGTTTCTTTCATCACACATAAAATAAGGATGGTAATAAGCTGGGTCGCTGCAACCTTTGTGGTCAAATATGTTACAAGCAAAATAAGGGAATGTCATTTGTAACAAGTTTACTATACCATTATGTCGTCGGGCTTTAGAAAGACACAAGTCGTTTGACCCGAAATACTTGTGTCACCTTTCGCTTAAAACAACACTACAACGCCCTGATATCGTACCAGATATTCTCGCAGGCATTATCCCGTATTGTGGACTGTAAATGACACTTTGTTTAACTCATGTTAACTATAAACGGTATGTTTCGTTGATGACAATAGTTCATAATGAACCGTGTTAACTCTCTGGCCTGTGACATTTATAAAACAAATATGCCCCAGGCTTTATAAACTTGATCCACTTTCATTTTCTACAAATGATAGCTTCCATATTTACACGTATTTTCTACAACTTTCCAGAAACGAATAACATAACGACCCATCAGTAAAATGTTAAAACACTTAAACAAATTAGAAAACTCGAGATATATGAAGAGACCATCGACCATCTCATGTCACCTGTACTAGTGCGTTTATAAGAATATTCCAGACACCAAACAACATGCTCATGGAAAGAATTTGTTTTTTTTTTCTCCATATTTGTTTAGTTTGGTTTTTGTGGTTCTTGTTGTTTACAGACTTAGTTTTCAGGCAAGTAAATGTGAATATACAACAAAAAAAAAAGAATTGTAGAAAGTTCTAAGCAAATATGGACACAATTTAATGTATATTTGTGACAGTTTTACAAGTGCTTTATTGCTATATTAATTACTTCTAGAATGTCTTTTGATTTAATGCATAAAAAGGTTAATTGAGAAGACATTTTCAATATCAAACGTAATGAAAGGTCATATATATGGACTGTTTAGGAATGTTCTGGTCATTTCAAGTCGTCGAGAAAAACATGCCTTGTGAATGATATACCTTCTCATATTTATTAAAACGTAAATTATATGTTCTATTTTTGCAAATGACACTATATAGGTAATTACATTTTTGAACGGATCTATAAAATTCATGCCAAAAAGTTGATGTACAAAATGAGTCTGCATACTATAAAACAACACTAAGACTTCATTGTTAATTATTTTTACATTTGTGCGTGTTTGGTGTTAATAATGAAATAGCAATGCTGTTAAAATACATGTGCTTAATTACCGTTTGTTATTCCTTCCCTTTTGTATGCAATTGTACATCTAAATTTGTTTTAATACCCAATACTGACTCACAAATGAAGCCTTATTGTCAAACCATCGATAGGAGTGAATATTATACAATGATGTTTGATTTACACTGCAGACTTACACAGCTTAACATGAACAGTTTAGGAAACCATTAGATACACCGAAGAGTTTAACATAATACACATTATAGTAGTATAATGCCGTCATCAGTTGATCTATGTTGACATAATACATGCTGAAATAGGGGGTCGAAATGAGGTAATAATTTTGGATTGATATGATAAATATATATGGACTCAAAAATCTAAATCTTTTAGTAGGAAACCATTTTGACTTTTATATGCTCTTATTTATTTATTTATTTATTCATTCTCTTATTTATTGATTTATTTGTTCTTAATTTTTCTTTTATGTTATTCATTTCCTAATTTATTTATGTATTATTTATTTATTTATTTATTTATTTATTTAGTTAATTTATTTATTTATTTTTTTTTTTATTATTTATTTATTTATTTATTTATATATTTATTAATTTGTTTGACATAATTTTTTTTTTAAAACACAAAAACGACATCACATGCATAGAATAATACATAAACTGAATAGAAATCCAAATTTGAATTACCAGTCGAAGGCTACAAGAGGCTTACAACTTTCTTCGAACTGAATCTGGAGTAATTTAGAGCGTCATGAACAACAACATATAACCGACTAGTTGTCAAATAGTTTTAACTTTTAATAGACTGACCAAATGAAGCCATAGTGTTCGGTGCTATTCTGGTGTTTTGTTATCAACAATAAGCTGTATACTACACCATCTAGATAAGACAAGTAGTGGGGGGTTTGATCAGATACTTGAGAGGCGATAAATGTGTAGGGCTCTTCAAAGCACTGGACAAACACTTAACAAAGCTAATTTTTAGCAACTGCTATACTGGTTCATAGAAGTAGTAGAATTATATTAACGGCTAATAAATTTGAAATAAAATTCAGAATCTACCTAAGATATTCTCTCCCTGCCAGGATCACAACTCTGTATTTAACAATGTTTCTTTGACGTTTATGAAGTTCTGTTCTTTATTCACCACGGTATTACCTTGTACAAAAACATTATTATAGACGATGTTATTATATTGTTTAAGTCAAACTGTTATTGATTAAAGCGCGTCTTGTTTTGACCCCAATTATCCTCACTTTCAAGCACACGATTATCAATTAAATCTACAGGTTATCATTAAATTATGTTTGTATCACTACATACATTGCTTCAATTAAAACACATCTGGAGTATAATATCCTGTTATGTAACACAAATTGCTATTCAAAGTTATTATGCGTGGGAAGTTATCGGCATGTAATACCTTTATGCAAATTTCAACAATCAAAACTAATTATAACATACATTAACATTGCAAAATATTTTTAAATATTCAGGCTAGGTAATTGCTAAAGCCGATTTTGACCATTAGAGCTATACCTGACTGTCAGAAACTGTAGTTAAAGTCGTCTACCTTTTATGTCATGAAGGTTACTTTACACACAGGATTGTAGTAAATAGTTTCAAGATCAAAGGGACGAGTCAAACTGACTCTCGTACTTTTTTGTGTAAGTTAAGTATCTAATTATTCGATAGTATATGGAATAATTACATTCTCTTCACACTTAATTATATTTAGTAATAGTTATTGTGAAGTTCTTATATAAACATGAACACAAATTGAGATATCGTGAAACCTGACAATTTTCTCGTCTTTGAAAGACTAGAAATTATATAATTATTTAAACATATATTTAAAAGTTTTAAGTCAATTATTGGTCGTGACGTTGCCAGATTTTTCTACACTTTGCCAGGCCTGAATTCCTTCCAAGTCAGGACGTTTCGACTGTGGATGTGCAGCCAAGCGAGACCTGCATAAGAAGACAGTTCGTTGTCCTGAATTATGTATATACCGGTTCAAAACATGAATGACTTGGCTCCCTGGTCTTTCAGCTATATATGGATGACCCTACTTGCCCGGATCTGTGACGTCATAGAAGATGTGCCTGTTCTATTTCATATAGTGTTATATTGAATACGTGCTGAAAAGCTGACACGGTCGTTTTAGAATTGAAAGAAAAAAGTTTGAATCATCAGATTTTCTGGCTTTAAAAAGAATGGTTACAAGTCCTTTGCGTTTGTCAAACTGATCGGACTGGTTTCATAAATGAGAAAGAAAGACATAAAACCGCGTCTTGTTAAACAGGACTGAACAAGATTTTATTACAAGTGTAGTTCACCGCGAATTCAATAAAAAATGAAAGAGATGGGCCTGAATTTCATTACTTTTTGAAAATAATTAACAACATTTTTTAACAACTTTACCCAATTTACAAATAGGTTAAAATTACGTTGAGAGCACAGTAAGCACAGCTTATAGCGGCACAAAACGTTGTTGTAACAGTGTTTCATCAGCTAAAAATACTATGTAAGCGATTGAGAAAAAAACTATGACAACAGTTGTTTGGTCAAGATATATAATAATAGATTACATCCCATTACACAGGTAAACTATCGCATCACATCACAACACAACTCTACACAGCTCAACAAAACACACAACATAACACAACACACAACATAACACAACACACATCACATCACAAAATACATCACAGCACAACGCACATAACATCACATCACAACACGACTCAACACAACACTTCACATCACAACTCAACACAACACAACACAAATCACAACACACATCACATCACAACACAACTCAACAAAATACACATCGCAACACTCATCACAACACAACACACATCACAACACAACTTAACACAACTCAATATAACACACATCAAAACTCACATCACAACACACTTCACGTCACAGCACAACGCAACTCAACACAACACAACTCAACACAACACGCATCACAACACAACATACGTCACAATACAACACACATCACAACACAACACAACTTAAAACAACACAACTCAACACAACTCAAAACAACGCACAGCACACTATAACACAACACAACTTAACAAAAACACGACACAACACAATACAACACATAACTCAACACCAACACAATTCAACACAACACAGCATAACAGACAACACAGGCACACAACACAACAAAATCAAATGATCCAATACTAGCTTATCAGTAAATGTTTGTAACAGAGTTTTAAAACGAGGCCTAAAAAATAATTTAACTTAACAACTTTTAGCACCCACGCATAGTTAATGCATATCTTGTGAATTTTATAACATGTATTATATTTCTGCAATGTAGTAATTGGCTAATAGCTTTTTTTTATCTTCTGCTTGCCCATGATATTCCAAATGCAGTAACATAACAATTACATATCGATATGTAGGGCCCTATCTTATTGAAAGTGGTCCATACATTATGCGATATTTTGAATAAGTTCTACTCTAAGGCCAAGTTGTACACTCTATAAGTCCCGGATAGAAATCCAAAAGGGCTGTCTTACTTTTTTCCTGAGTCTAGATATTAGCAAATACAAATGGTCCTTAAACCATTAACCTTAATCAGCACCTAATGTATGCAGGCTATATTCTAGGGTCGGTTGCTCAAAGCTCAGTTAAATTAACGGTCCGTTAGATGACATTGCGTAACAATTGATTCTATTTTGACGTAACGTGCATTTCTTTGTGACGCGACGTCATTTAACTGGCTGTTAGGATAACGAAGCTTTGAACAACCGGCCCCAAACCTTAGCATGATGTCAAAAGTGGACAGTCAATAGGCATATGTTTTGAACGACAAGTAGTCGAATGTAATAACACTTGTGTCAGATGTTATTTTCTTTTTGATTCGAACAGACAGACCCTTAGAGTAATCATGTATTCCTGTTTTCATACGAAAACCAGAATGTGGTGGTTAGTTACCAGTAGTCTTAGTATTGACCTTGCTTGGAATCAAATCCAGAGCTTCGGTTAACATCGTGGTAACAGTCGTTTCCTCATAAAACTGTTGGTTAAACATTTAAAAAATTACAATGTTTGACACAAATATCCGTATAGTGTTGTGATTTTAAAGAAGAACCCACTAGCCTTTGGAGGCCGTATGACATGAACCAAAGTCCGATTTGCGGCCGGATTGTGTTGAGAGAACATCATTTCGGTTTCATTATGTTCTTGTTTAGAATGTTTGACAGAGTTACACCCGTACAAAATTGGGAGAAACAACATCCAGATTCCCGCTACACTCTTACAAATAATTGTCCTTTGATGGCTTGTTAGAAAAAAGGATAGTTTTAAATGAAACTATTACGCACAAAAAAAAACGCTCTTTGTTATAGGAAGAAAGAGATAAATACTTGTAACATTTGCTGTGAGGGTTCCATATAGAACCACAAAGGGTTCCACCAGAGCCATAAAGGAGTAACATTGAAGGGTTCCATTATATCCATATTTAATAACTGATAACTGATTCACTTATTTAAACTTTATTTTACACCATTCTATCCCATACGTTCGACATGTCATCTGCTAAGTTTTACTTTAACATATGCATGGTGTTACCATCCAAAGCTGACGAGTTTATTTACTATGAAGGCGTATTTATTATGCGGCAATTGGTGTAATCTATAATGATCACCCACAGCTTTTGTTTGAATTGTTGCCCTTGGTTTCATTTCTCTCTTCCATTCCCCTGCCTTGATACCAAATACATAACAACAAAGCACGTGTTACATCGATTTACCCTCTTCTTGATATGGTTAAAAAAGATTGAAATCGATAAACTTATAGACAGAATATGTATACTCTAGTATTGAAATTGACAGCTGTGATATACTGCAAATGAACATCAGTGAAAACTGTGTATCTCTCATGGTATCTTTCCTGCTTGTCAATAATAAATATTAACGTCGGTGTGGTTGTTGTTGTTGTTGGGGTGTTGTTGTTGTTGTTAATGATTCTACTTGATTTGCTGTTGCCAATCCCTGTTATCTATAACAGGTTCAGCTTCAAACAAGAAATGAACCCTGGATTACGAGTACAAAAATCAGTACACTTTTCAATGTATACTTTTTCAGCAAAAGATTATCACAAGTTGGTAGAACTTCCCAGCTTGGGCAAACATACTAGACAGAGAGCTTTACTTATCCCGATAATGCTTGTGCAATATTAAAGTCTCGTCGTTTTAATTTTTGGTTTAAAAACCTGTAAGCGAATGACTTCGGTGACATTTAAGTTACTAAATGCAGAATTTCAAGCACTCATTGGCTAGCACATACTTTGTTCTTCGTTTTACTCCAATACTTAGGCTTCAGTGTGGCATAGATGTTTTGAACATTATAGCAAGCCATTCACTGGATTGATAGATCCAATGGAGATAACATTTTCCAACATTTTCTTGTTTTTTAGTTTGGTTTATGCCTTATTGGAGGTTAATTCATCCACGTGGCTGTATAGTGGACGATAATACCAATTAAAAATAAATGGTACCCCATTAGAGATCATTTCAGTGTTGCACCTCATTAGAGAGATCAGCAGGGTGACGAGAAATTCCCTCTAGCCTTTAATATTATATTCTTAAGGTGATCATATTCACCTGTCTGTTCAACCAATGACGTCAGTTCTGGAGATCTTTTCCGTCGTGGCATATGCTACAAATTATTAAAGAATTTGGTAGTGTATTTGTAACTGCTACATTTGTTGTACGTAATTAGTTGGTGCCATGAATCAAATATTTCTTCTTCGAATTCTGAAGGCTGATCATTTGGCCGTGTATTGTTACAGTTGCTGTCCAATAAAGCACGAAATCAAACCCTTTATCAGACGATCACTATCTATTATTGACCTGTTATTGCGACCCATTTCAAGCGACTTGTGCTACAGGTAAATTCATGTGAACGTGTCATCACAAATAAACCTCTTTCCAAAAGCAAAACCTTTTTAGGGGATAACTAGCTATTATTGATTTGTTTTCGTGCCCCCTTTAAAAAAGGTTCTGAATATGTTAAACCGAAATGAGGTAGCATTGCATATATGCCTAAATCTGTTTTCCGTATGATAACACTGGATAGCCTACTTGTGTGACAGTTGGCAGTTTTGTCCTCTGTTTGAATTTGTGGTGTTTGTTGATATTGTGTGGAGAAATCGATGACCTATAAGCAGATATATTGCACCGATGTCCATATTAACGTTATGAAAGGTGTATAGATTAAGGTGGATCCGATTAAACATAGAGAAAGTACAGGCGCACGATAAGACATGTCTTGGGTCAAAATCATCAAAATGCACATTCGTTCTTGTGTGAAACTGACTGTCAATCAGTAGACACCATCCTTTATCTAGTATTGCAGCACCACATCTTGTGGAAATGTTGAATCGTTATGTGTTCTGGGTGAGACTGTAATTTGTTTAGTTATCATTTTATAATCATCAAGTTTTTATACCAATCTTCACCAAGCGTAATAAGCATAGAGTAAGGAAAAGGTGTAAGACATTTGTAATAATAGGGTCTATGTATAAGTATATATATTTAAAATAGATCATTTCCTATTATATTTTATTTTATTAACATATTATACTTTTGACTGAACAATAGATTAATCAGTTTGGTTTTTGTTTTATATATAAATCAAATCCATTTGAAAGACAAGCATATTGCCTGAATATCTTAACCCAACATTTTAATCCACTTAACTTCTACTTGTGTAAAGCGCGTTAGTTATGATTTAACTGCTAATTTGTCTGTACACCATTGGACAGTAACTTAACAACTTCTGGTGTAGACATCATTGCTTAACATATACAGGATGAGGTTTACACATTGTAAGATGTCGTTAAAGGGGGCTTGCGGGGTGGGGGGGGGGGGGGAATAAATACACATATGTTATACCGAGTTGATAAGCTGTCAACAGCAATTATAGATAATGCTGTTATGGATATTGTGTTATGTTTTTATACTCGAGTTAGAGCCAATTTTGTAACTCCGCTGTATGATGGAATTTTAATATCCTTTCAGCCTCAACAAATTTTACAGTACTTCCATACAGTTCGAGATTGCAACAAAAATCATGGGTCCTTAACTAATTGGCAAAGTACGATTGGGAAATGATTTAAGTGACTATTTATTTAGCTATTGGCAATATTATACAGACATACACGAGCTGATGTTCTAGTTTCTCCATATTCTAGCTTGACGTATTCAATGAAAGACCGCTGCACTCCGAACACATGTGTCACAGGCGCTTATGGCTTTATTGTTTTTGTCTGATTTACGAAGTTATTATTTACACTTAAAGGTTATTTGCATGTGTGTTTTTTTTTTTTTGTTTTTTTGTTTTTTTTTTTTTTTTCTTTCAATTCAAAGTTTTTCCCTTACTGTTTATTTCTCCTTTGAATAGTGTGATATTTGTTGTTATAAGAGGTGCAAATATGTCCAGTATTAGTGTTGGGTTAATGAGATGGGTGAGGTCAACTGTATTCACACCAGCATATCGCACACATGTTTATTATGCTTCGGTCTTGTAACGGGTCAGCGATTTCAGACTCATTGTTTTTAATAAGGGTCACATGAATGTCGCATGTATGCCATCGCTTTTACCTTTATAAAGGTCAGGTAGATCTTTTGAATTTCGAATCATTCAAATTTCGAACAACAGCTTTGTATTGTTGGGCTATTGATAGTTTTAGTACCAGTTTTGAGGACAAATTATACTGGTTCATTTTTATACAAAATTATTTTAACATGTATTTAGGCTAATCTATAAATAATTCAGGTCAAGCGAAATCTCAGAAGGTCAACTGATCAGTTCGCACGATCTTAAAGCGAGATTTATAGACAAATATTTAACAATTCTGGACCGGGACATCTAAATAGGCTTGAAACTAGTTTTAGTAAGTTTGTTTTCTGTATTTTTTGGTTTTATTCTGACACATGCTCTTTTGTGTAAATAAATACGGTACCACTTAACACCTTTTTAAAAAGTTGTTTTAATGATCAAAGGAAATTCGCACCTGGTTTATATACGATGTATTGGTTTGGGGTCAATATGTCAGCTCACCTGCATACGATTTGTTGACCTTTTTCTTGATACTGAATAAAAGTTTAAGGCAATACTATATGTTCCTTAAAACTAACAGCCTATATAAAACAGCTGTTGTCCTCTGAAGTTGTTCGATTATTGTTGAGTTAAACACATATTAGAGCTTTTGTGTTCTTTGTTTGTAACCAAATTACAGCCGCATTTACTAATTAGTTATGACTGTATTTACTTTATCGTCTTGGATTACTCCCCGTATGAATTGATTATAATTTTTGTAACTTTAGTAAGTTGTATACTATATTTGAACTATTGTGGTAAATAGCTGAAAGACATGCACTGAATTTAACAGTTCAGTTGTATATTTTTATTCCGATTATTTATCTTTATGAATGGTACCGATCTTCATTTCTCCATTTCTGCATTGTAAATGAGTTGATGGAGTAAAATCCCCGCTTGTTTCAATCTTCCTAGCGACGTACAAATCGGATTACCTATTCTTTATAAAAAAAAGGTATGCCCAGTCTTGTGTTCCATAGAAATTAAATGAGTGCTAAACATTCATATCCGTCAAACTACATGCATTCGACAGTCAATATGTATCTCGTTTTCCCCCGTTTTCCAACTGAAGTTGTTGTTACATTAAGTGTACCATATGTGGCTGTTACCTATTTAATGTGTTTTCCCGGAGTGTCCACTAACATCACTCTACCTGACTCACCTGGTGATGTTTTCCTGGGGTGTCCACTAACATCACTCTACCTGACTCACCTGGTGATGCAGATTTGTTTGTTGATGCTCTTGTTTGGTTATTGATACTTTCTCAGTTTTGTTTTCTTTGGGTTTTTGTTCATATTTGATGGGTCTTTTTTGTCGTGTTTCAGTATTGCCGTGCATTTGATATATGTATCTAATCGTCTTTAGTCTGTAATAGCAATTTCCGATCTCACAGGAGCCTATAAATCACCAATGATACCGCGCGGGAAACCGTGTCTGCTATGCGTGGTACCTATACGACACTGTTTAAGGCAGCTATAAGCTTAGGTTCTAACAGGATCTCGTTGCTTAAACGGGCAACGTATGCAGCAATAATTTAACGCTATGAATTTAACTTGCTGACTCCAAAAAAAAGAAATTATACTTTTTTAAGACCACGCTGCTGCTACCAGCAGCCAGGGGTTTGTGCACTCAACCAACCGAACGCCAGCGTCCTGTCTCGAGTAAAGGATTCTATATAAAATACATCACAATTAATAAATCAAAGAGAACACATAAGTAAACTAATCGCATGGGGATATTTATTAACCATCAATCACCAAACCTTCTAATCTAACCAGACGTAAGAGATGAAACCATAAAGGTTCAATATATCGGCAATGCAATCGAAGGTTGTAACAGAAATAATTTTCATGAATCGTTGAACAACTTGTTTGCACAAAAGCATCCAGGCTGTCGCTTTATTTTTTTAACACATTCCATACCAGGTCATTGTTATCAGGAAAAATACCAATTCTGCATTCCAAAGGCCAATTTTAATTCAAATCTGTTGCTAAAAATCAATGGTCACCTTGGTTACCAGAAATATAGTTATATTATTAAGATAACACCATAACCATCAGATAGATAAGTAACAAATTTAAATAATCCTTCTAAAATCGATATTTGAGGATAAAAACGTATTGAAGCGCTATAATTATAGTGCAGCAGGGTTTATACATGGGAGCAGCTGTCGTTTCACGGTGTTATTCACTTAATTCGATAGTGTTGTTTTCCAATGTATAAATTTACTACTGACTTCAATCTGAATAAGACCCATTTATCAAAGCAGGACCGCTCTGGAAACGCACATGGTGCCGTGGTAATGCAAGAGTTACCTGTCGTCCTACTTTGATGACCCACTGGCCATCATGATTCACCTTAGGCTACTACTGAACTTCCATTACCACTTTGATATTCATTCAAGGCCTTTAATGTACCCCACCAACCCTTTCACCTTACCCTTTTCTCCCGATGGACAATTATAACCGAAGTCCTAATCACTATTTTTTTTATTCGCCAATCATAGTGAATGTTGTACCTAATTCGTTGTAAAACATTGTTTTTGTGTTTGCTGGTGTGATTGGGGTCCAACAGCGAACTGAAGGCTATTACAGTGTGTCCGTCCAATAATTGGAGGAACCACCCCCTGACAATACTAGTAACAGTAGCAAAAATACCACAAACACGTCACACAAAAAAAATACTCATTGTCTCATAATTCTGAGAACAGACGTTTTTTTCCTAATTGTATCTTAAATAAGGTTAAATCAATCTTGTCCTTTACCGCGACATAAAGAAAGTAAATTCTATATTTTCGTGTATCCTGATGTAAAGAAGGTGAAATTCACCTTGTTCTTGAAGGCGACTTAAAGAAAGTAAATTCTGTCTTTACATTAATGGTGACTTAAACAGGGTGAAATTTATCTTTTTACTGGTGACTTCAAGAAAGTGAAATCTATCTTTTTTAAATGATGACCTAAATATTTTTTAAATCTGTCTTTTTAATGGTGACTTTAAGAAGGTGAAATTAACCTTTTTAACGGTGACTTGAAGAAGGTGAAACAAATTTTTGCATTAATAGTGACCTAAAGAAGGAGAAATTTAACTTTTTAATGGTGACTTGAAGAAGGTGAAACAACTTTTTGCATTAATAGTGACCTAAAGAAGGAGAAATTTAACTTTTTAATGGTGACTTGAAGAAGGTGAAACAAATATTTACATTAATAATGACCTAAAGAAGGCAAAATTGATATTTTCCTTAACAATGGCTTAAATAAGGTGAAACCTATCTTTAAATTAATGGTGACTTAGCTAAGGTGAGATCTATCTATTCCTCAATGGTGACTAACAGCCAGTAAAAAATCTAAATTTTCGTTACTCTAGACCTAAAGAAGTAAAATACATATTTTCCTTAATGGTGACAAACGTAAGTTAAAATCGAGATTCTCCAGGTTAACTTGATATATTCCTTAATAAGGTAATTGCCACCTTTCCATTAATGTTGACAAAACGATGTTAAAATAATTTTTTTGAAGGTGGCTTAAAGAAGATAAAGATAATTCCCTTATTGTTGACAAAGCAACTAACCACTTGTAACATGTGATTGAAAGAAGGTAGCATCTTCCTTCCCTTAATGATGAGTTGACGGGAATGAATAAGCATTTTCCGGCCTGGTGACGATGTCCAACTTCTCCGTTAATGTTGATGTATAGAAGTGAAATTAAAATTCAGTTAAAGGCCACTGAAAAAAATTACAATCTACCTTTTCCTTTATACGAAAGAAAACTCTTTTCCTTAACGGCGGCAAAGTCAAATGACAGTCAGTGATGAATCTGTTGATGCCGCAGTCCCTTGAGCTGTTCTCCCAGTTGCTGCATGGTTATGCAATGTTATTGGGGGTATTATTGTATGCATCAATGAAGGAGTTTTTAGTGTATCTTTTCTCAATCAGACCGAAAGGGTAACGTAAAAATATATGCGCAACTAGAAAATGCTTTGAATATATCTGCAAACTCGTTGATTTAGGTACTGAAACTATTCGAACCACGTTCCGAGGTTGTGTTTAGCTGTTCACATGGAAGAGTTATCGAAATTGTAAACTCGGTTTTCGACTTCTAAGTCAATTCTGTTGAGCGTGGAGTATAATTGTGAGTTTAAGGAGAATCCCAAATCATCTGTCCGATGCTGCATTCACCTGTAGTTTATAGGCCCTAATCATAATCCCACAACAGATGTACTTCATCTTTATGTTCTTTTCCACCTTAAAATCATCGATTAATTGTATACCAAACAGGGATAGCCGTATAGCCCAATGAGTTTTAAAGAATAAAGAATGTAGGGGCCCCCGTACGCGTTTTTGTTTTCAAAGTTCAGAGAATTCTAATATGTGGTTGATAATTATTGACATGACTTTGCAGAGAGTTTCTAAAATGAAACAATATCAGTCTATTACTTTCCATCCTCATGTTGAATGAACCCTAATAACTGACATGTCTTATGTAATCCTTTGCGATTGTTTTCCGACACGTATTTTACTATTGTTAAATAAAGAGTCCGTAAAAACTATATTATTGTATAACATCGCACCGTTTACCCTTAAGGAGTGGATAGGTAGGAGACAGGTAAAACGTGAATATGTCTCTGCAAAATGCCAAGTAGTCAAACAAGTTCGGTATAACGTTTGATTTCGGCCGTACCTGATGTCAAAATTAAGCCTGTACAGTGCCTTGTAGGCCATGAGAGGGACGGATGGGGCGTGTTTGTGCGTGTGTCTGTTGGGGGGGGGGGGGGGGGCGGCCCGGGGGGGTA
>JARFOD010088791.1:0-18175 GCA_031763545.1 Mopalia muscosa | reverse complement strand
ACTGTATGATTAAAACTAAAAGAATTGTTTGTTTGTTTGATTGGTGTTTAACGTCAGACACCAAGAGTATTTCACTTATATGACGACGGACAGAAACATTATTCACTGAATGTAATTTGATAAACAATGCTCGACAAGAAGTGGTTATCCAGAAATTGTATAATTATGTTACTCCACTTCTAAATGTGGTTTAAACTTATACGGTGTATTTAGGATAACCAGTCTGACTATAAAGCATATGGCAGTTACAGGGAGTTAGACTCAGTCTCATATGGCAGGAAAAGACAGGTAATAGAAGGCAATGTGAATGTCCAGTGTTTGCACAAGCTGTACAAAGAGAACACCTTGAATAAACTAGCAGGGTGAGTGTGAGGTGTAGTTGAAGGGTTAATACACAAACACAAGAGGATCTTCACAGCTTAAACTATGGGTCAACTTATACAGTGTGGTCTGCCAGTTGGAAAATTAGATCCTTTATATAGGAGTAGCTTGACCAAATCTTAAACAATCATTTTCCCACCTTTTTCTCATAATGGATGATCACTGTGGTAGTTTTCAAGTAGGTGGCAGATAAAAATATTCCCTTGTTAATTAGTCTTAAAGATAGGAAGTTCTCTTTCAGAACCATATTAACTAAACCTTAATGAATTGCATCAACTACAGGTAATTACTACAGGTAATTATAGACAATAGATGATCAAAAATACAGGTAGAGGTAGCTTTGATAGAGGATCAAAGTCTATTACCAAAGAGGCAAGAAGAAAGACAAGTGGTGTGACACCAGTAATAGTCTAATAAACCCACAAAGAATTACAGTCCAAGGCAAGTTTAAAATCTTTTCTAAAGTTGAAACAAAGCAGCTATGTTTTCATTTAGTGAAAATTATCCTATTATTAAAGTAAGGACTAGCTGTGGACAGGCCTCTAAACTCTAAATCACCTCAAATTCGTCCATAAAACAACTATTTTGGACGCAATTTAAAAGACTTTGAATTTGTGTTTTTTTGTGAGAGGCAGAAGATGAATTTTCCGTTAGAAAGCATCAACATTTGTCAGAAAACATAAATTTGTTTGATTACATGCTGTAATATTGTCACAGCAATCAAATCAGTTAGGCGTTGTGGTGCCTAACCTGTCATTTTTATAAAGGAAATAATGCATTATTTGTTCACCTATCTAAAGAAACACATAATATTACAAAAACAAAAATAAACCTGATTATCCGGGATACATACAGTAAACTTGAGCTGACTTTAATCATAAGGTTACACAGAAAACCAGAAATGATGTTATAAAGAATTGGGTAAGCAGTCAGTGTGACCAGGCAAGTTTTTTAACTCTTTGATTTTGCTTTGTTTATTAAACAAACAACATAAAAGCCAATAAAAGGACCTAAACTTGGTGATAAAGATTCCGAGTCATGAGATACATCCACAGAGGATTGGCTTAATTGAGCTAGTTGGTAAGCTTGAATTTCCTGGATGTTATGTGGCTAATGAGAGAAGATCAAACACCACAATGATAAACAACTGTGTTGGTTTTTCTCTCACAAAGTTCATGCCAAGCTTTAAACATGGTTGTGTAGCGACAAGCAATTAACAAGGCAAACATGGGCTGTTTAAGCTTTGGCAGTTGACTAGAGTCCCCAGGCAGTTTGCTCATTAACTTGGGTAAATAAGTGAGGACCAGGAGAACCTCCCGCCAAAAAGATGACTGGCCAGGGCATGGCGTCAATTTCACAGGCAACCCTAGCCTTACCCACACTCTTTTGTAGTTCACTAAATACTAATTGAAAACCACTGGCCAAACATTCCTGCCAGAGCCACAATAATTACATAGCTAATCTCCCCCATGACCAAATACGCTCCACTACCCCAGAAACAAAGACACCTCAAAATGATAACTATGTGTCGTCAAGAAAACACATACCCAAAGATTAACAACTTTTAGGCTAAACGTGCTATAACTCGCCCATATAATTGTCACAGCAAAAAGTGAACAGTGATACTTTAAATATAAAATGCTTACAAAGTAATCAACAATAAAAAAAAAGCTCTTTTTTGCTAATCAATTAAGTAAAAATTAGGAGTAAATTTTACAGAAATTTCAAACATAATAAACCAGGGCCGTAGTGAACAACCAAATGAAGACAGTTATAATCCCAAACTTGGCGGGTGTCTGCACAACATCAAATATTATAATCTGAAAAGAATGACCCATGTGATGCACACACAACAGGTGAGTGAAGCAAACAAGACACATTTCTCAGATGGTACATGTATTTGAGGACCACATACTTTGCTTAGCTCGAGTAAACTATGATTGACAAAAAGTGGTTATCCAGAAATTGTATAATTAGTATAGGTAAATCCTAAAACAGCAATAGAACGTTGTACAGCATCTCAAAGCAAGGGGCTTAGCCAGAAACCAAAAGTGTGATGTCCAAAATGGTAATTTTGCTGCACTTTTCAAATAACTGGGTGTCCACTTTTGACAGTTTTGCTTTCTCCTGCATTTTAAAGTTTCTTAAAACAGGGTGTCCAACTGTCTGCCTAAGTCCTTGGCACAAGGCAAAGGTATTAAACTGTGGTTTCTTCCCAATTTGACACTGGTCAACTCAAAAGTTATCTCCAGTTCATCATATACATGAAGCCAGCGTTATTTATACCTGTACAATAGAAGAGACTACTGAGTAACTATGTGATAGAGGACAGGGTACTACTTACAGCTGTTCCTCCACTGTTTCATTCCCATAACTGAGCTCTCGGGGCAGCACCTTCAGACTGATCTCACAGGCCAGTGTGCTGGCTCCAAAGATATCACTGATCAGAATACGAACAAACACTGAAATGAGAGGGGGGAAAAACCTGTGTCAATATTTGGTTAAGGGTGAGATGGCAGAGGAGACAGACAGAGCTTGTTCAGCCATACACATGTACTTACAGAGCAAGCTTATGGTATACACAGGTAGAGTGTGCCCAACACTTTAATCACATCTCTACTTGTAGCTCCATACAGCAAGCTTGACTCTATAACCCAGCTACATGGGATAGGAGACCTTTAAATCAAATCTCTATGTTAGAGGACTGAATTCAAACTGCACTCCTTTAGCATAGGTTAGATTTTAGGGATGCTACAAGAGTCTATTGTAAAACAAATGTAGGACAGGTTTTAACATAGTAGAGTATGGTGACAATTACTCCCAAACATTGATGAAGAATTAATGCTTATTATATATTTCGGTTTATTTAAACCATCTACACTTAAACATGCTTACGGTAATCATAATGTTAAAGTGGGCACAGTAATATTACATCTGATCCCTATGAGTGGTCCATTAAGGTGCACCATTGGATTTAGTATAATTTTTTCTTGGTATATCAACAGGTGAGATTAAAGATGAGACTGAGTGCCAGTACTTTAAAAGTAACACGAGAAAGCGGAGAAAAGCCAATAGTGCACCTAGCTCACAGGTGATACAGGTAACTTGTGTGGCCACAGGTAACCACATTATTAAAATATCATTCTTTCCTAAATAGATACTTAATAATCCCAATAAAGAAATGTATACTGATTAATGAATTTATGTTATGTAAGATACTGTTCCCAAAGTACATGCATATCCACATTTGTAAAGCCAGAAAAAAATTCATCGCATCAACAACAAAGTTTGTTTCTTGTTACGTCTTTGATAAAACACATGTGGGATTTATTTATAAAACAGGTGACAAAAAGGCAACTCAACTGTTATAAAATCAATCAGGGAACATACAAGTAGGGAACGGAGAAATATAGAAAAAAAATAATGTAAGGTCGCTGTTTATATGCAAAACACTGAAAAAAGGTTATGTAATTCCTCTCCCTGATAAATATTTGAAAGAAGTCTTTCATGCTTGGATTTTAACTTCATGACGATGTAATTCCCTTAACATCCAGTCAGTGATCCAACTTATTAAAGTGCCATGGGTTAAAAAATATGAAGCAGGAATCTATTGAGGGTGGCCACTAACAGAGAACAAGAGAGACTCTTGTGAATTCTGTCAGTGTCTCCAGAGATAAATGCATCAGTGTAACTAGAAAATCCTCTATAGAGACCTTCACCTTTATAATAGAAGAAAGTGTGACATATCCGCCTACACTCAAAACCTTAAACAAACTAGAGCTTTCAAGGAAACACACAAAATAATTCGAAAATCCATAATTCCTCAAGCTCAGATCAAACTATTTCCTCTTGTCTATTTCTCCTATTAAGAAAAAAGGAAGAGCTGTTTGTCTAAATAAGATTCCTGGTCATGAACCCCCACACAGTTTGGAAATGGGCCAGGTCTTTCAGTCATTGAGATCAGTCCAATTTCCTGTACAGGGGTGAAATCAAGGCTAAACACTTTAGAACTTAATAAATTAGGTTACCTTAGATTATATTTGTCAGGTTGTACCTACTATTCATATTAATAAATCTCATGTAGGGATACTGACCTCAATAAATCTTTTTCTGAAGTTGTTACTATACTTTAAAGTAACCCTATGTTTGCAGGGTGTAAAACACATAGGGAAAGGGTTGAGAAGTTTAAAATATTTAAGTCAAACAATTTGACAATTTTTGTCCTGCAGGTCTTTTAGCACTGCATTAAATTCTGGGAAACTTTACAGAACAATCTCAATTTGTATCAGACAATTTCTGTGAATGTAACCTTATAAAAAATTCCCACCCCTGCAGGGCTTAGTAATTTTTGCACATTGAACACTGTCAATAATCAATATACTAGAACTGTTTTTGTCACACACCTAGAAATTACTATTACAGAATGTTGTTTCTTTGATTGATGTTGAAAATGTTGTGGGGTATTTTTTTGTCTTAGACAACTTGACACTGTAAGAAATTTTTGACCGGCTGGTTAAAAACATATAATGAACATTCGGCATACTTCAAATCTGATACTTTTAGAAGAAAGGCAACTTAGAATCTGTTAGCATTGACTGGAATTCAGCACAGCTCAGTAAACCACAGTGTGGTGCTACAAAGAAAAGTTAAGCTCTTATTGTTAATATCAGTTAAACAGTGTAACCACTTTCCCATAAGCTAAAAGAAGGAAAACTACTAAGGGCGGGCACAGAAGTCCAGTTCAACTACCCTAAATGGGCAGTTAAAGTGACATCATTTTCATGAATCATTTAAAAAAACTAAATTCAGAATCTTTTTAATAAAGAAAACTACTAAGAGCGAGCATAGAAGTCCAGTTTAAGTATCCTAAATGAGCAGCTAAACTGCAAAATAAACTAAAATTGGGACATCATTTTTATGGATCATTTAAAAAAAACTAAATTCAGAATCGTTTTCTAATGTATAAGTATGATTAAAATAAATGGTTGGGCATTAAAAATTATTTTAAAAAATTGAAGATGACACGAAACAAACAGAATTTTTTCCAAAAAAAACCCCCTCAATATTTGGCTGTCTTTGAACCTCTGCTACTAATACCTTATATAATACATGTATAACTATGATAGACCACAACAAATTCATAAGAGGAGAGACCTATTCAAATAAATAGATGAAATGTTTGAAGACAGCTGTGCAATATTAAGTGACCATAAGGGAGCATTAACATGGACTCCGATGCAGGTCCTGTTTGCCATCATTTCATATTAGGGAGATTATTTTAAGCTTACTGATTGATTTGTGAAGCAGTTGACAAGTTACAAGAGATTATTCAGAGACTTTACCAGGCTATGTTTGCTTACATATCCCCCTTCAATTTAACACTATTGATTTCTGGCCAATAGCAGTGTAGACTGGAGAGCTGAACAAACTAGAACAAAGGCCACTCCTTAACCAGCCTTTAATGTGGGCGATAACAGGAGAAACCTGGTCCCACTTTAATGATATATAATTTAACACTGACACATGACCAATTTTTTAAACATCTTTTATAAATCAATAGTCGATTTCTACCTTTAAATTCTTTATAAATAATTTCCACTATAAATAAAGGTACGACACAAATTCAGAACAATAGTTCAAATGTATAAAATACTTTTTTTAGACAGTTGTATAATTGTGTCATGTTGGTCTTAAAACGCAATGTATAATTCTAAGACACTTGTCCTGAAACTGTATAGACATTTCTTTCCCTGGTACCACCTACGGTTTTTAACATCAAAGGCTCTATATCAAAATCCTTAAAGATATTCACCTCCATATTTCCCCAAAAATTGTTTTTAGATTGCATAAGTTGCCATTTTATCATGTTTAAAAAGTAATTATTTTATTTTAAGTGTTACTTTAAAATAACTTATACTTGTAATATTGGTACTAGTTAAAACATTATTTTACTAATTAATTTCAATAAAGCATCAGTTAAAAATTTTTAAAACAAAACCGAAGTCATTAAAAAAGCAATCTCTGTATAAATTGTTGTATATTTTCAAAATAGAGATTAATTCATATTAATCTCCTTTCTACACCTACCACCTAGGTTTCCCAAATTGTTCGGTAGAGTTCATCTAAATTTGTCAACCTGATAATCAAGCTATATTGCTTTATTATTCATAAATTTTATTCACATCAACATTGTAGGGGACCGATTTTAAGGATTTGCCAGATGAGATTACAACAGTAGCCTGTATATACTTCAACATTCTATACGATGGCAAGAATCTTTTAAAACAGTGACGAGTAGGTGAATTCTTGAGAGCTCGTATCATGTCATTGGGTTTGTTTGATTGGTGTTTAACGTCGTACTCAAGGGTATTTCACTTATATGACGACGGACAGACATACAGAACATCACAAACAAATAGCTGCTTCCCATTACCCTTTAGCTCTGCGAACACCAGGGTAACAGAAAGCAACCTCTTTTCTCGCCTCTTACGATCGACCGAGGAAGCCGAGGGAGTATTCTGCAGGGCCATGGCCCACCAGCTTCCTCACGGGGCTCGCAAAATTGTTGCATTATAATTCTTATACAATAATATATATTATGATGCAACCAAAATATCAGTGAATACACAGCTTAATAAGTGAAATCATTTATACAAAGCAAAATAAATATTTTGATTGTTTTATTAATATTTGTTTTAAATAGTATTGATTTGGCAATAATAAACATTTGCTTTATTGCCCAAAAAATGTAACTTGTCCCAGTTTCTGTTGATGATGAGCCCTGCAAAAGGCTGCAAGATTCTATTATTATCGATTATTTTATATAATTTTATTTTTATTTCAAGTCTCTTATTACTTTTCCCATTTTTGGCTTGAAGTTAATCTTTAATATTTATTTTTGTATTATCTTCCTTATCTGTAATTAATGGGTTATTTGTGTATCTTTACTTCTTTGACTTTTTACATGCGGTACATTTACATGTGTATATATGACGTTGTTTTTAAGTTAGTTGTTATCAACTTTTCGCACGTTTTACTTCTCAACCCTGTAAGTCAGCATTTAAGGTCGGTATGGAATGAATCAATATAATTCATATTCTAAAATTCTACGTCTTTTCAATAACTCTATTTAGATCAGAAAAATGTTACTTTTATTAATTAGTACTTAGACAAAACTGTAACCTAAAAGATGATGAAACTAAATGATAACATCAAACTCACCATCACATGTATTTGTCACTGGATTCTTTACATAGCCTGTCTTACAGATACACTCATAACTTCCATCAGTATCTTTACAATCAGAGTTATCCTCACATGCGCTTGTTCCTTCTTCACACTCATTCAAATCTGTAACCAAGATTTAAACATAATCAAGTATTGTAATGAGGAATATAGATCTAAACCTAATATACATGTATGTACATATTTGTAAATATATAAATATGAACTATTTGCCGAATTTTCAATAGCTTTTTTTCTCTGTAGTAAATCTTTTATAAAATTTCCATTTGAGTATAGGCATAAGTCAACGCATAAATAATACTTGTCAGAAGTTGAAAATCTGTACACCATCTGTATTCACACAGTTTAGTAACTAAGTTACATAATGCAGGTACATTTTTTTAAACATTCAACTTTTTTTCTTCAAATATGCTTAACATGGAGCTGAATTTCCGACATTCTGGTTCAAAATGTTTCCATACATGTGTAGCTCTTCATTTCTGTTCATGGCAGGCTAAATAAAGGTGTGGATCACAGCTCGGCTTTTCTCCCTAATCATTACTCGGAACTTATAGATAAAGAGCTTCAGCTGTCCTAACAATGTACCTGTCTATAATTCTTATCGTTATTAAATGCATTGTAATAGCATCACTTACTGCGACAAGATGTCTTTCCATTGCCTTGATATCCTGAGTTACATTCACATGTGTTGTCTTCAAGGTTACATTTTGCTCTAGTGTTACAGTCAGTGTCATCTGCGCAGGTGGCCTCAGCTGAAATAATCAGCAAAATTATCACACTTCAATTTCATTAATCTAGTTTTATTTACCTCCTCATTTACCCTAAAGTTTCATTTTATAAATGTTATCACTGATTAACTGACCGTCATTTTAAACCTCTGGAAAAGACAAACAAAAATCAAACAATGATGAAATCACTACAGCATAACATACAATATAAATTGGTTGTTAGTCAATAAACTTACAGCTGAAATTCATGGTTAAAATGAAATAAGACATACTGTATTTCATGGAATAAAGAAGTCTTTAGAGTTACAACGCTTACATATACAAGTGTCTCCAAATTTCTCAAAACCAGGATTACAAGAACAGTCGTATGTTCCATCTTTCTCTACACAGTTTTGATCATCTCCACAGGGATTACCCTCTGAACATTCGGGGATGTCTGCAATTATAAAAATAATAACAAAAGTTATAAAGCAGTCAAGAGGTCTAAAATTAAATAACATAGAGACCATTTGAGTAGCTATCTGAATTTTGTACAATTGTCTTTGGTTGATTGATAATTAATGTAGTGTTCAATCAAGGGTATTTCTTATGTACATTGGCACACCAGCCCAATGTATGGACATGGACTGGCAGGTCTTTAAAGTGATAAACAGTCCAAGTTGTCAGAGGGAAACATAGAAAAGACATAACTTTCTCTTTGAAATACGATTTTTCCAAACTGTTTTAGCATTAAAATATAGAGCTGTTTGTTGTGTGGTAAGTGTCATAGGAGTGTAATGTTTACCAGCCTCCAGAGCCTTAGCTAAAAAAAACACAGACTACTTTCATGTGACGTTATAGATGTAAAGGCTGACAATTGAATACGGACATATAAACAGATTTTATCACATATCGGGTTGTTACTATAAATCTGTTGATAGTTTCATATCTTCAGAACTGCTCAGGACAGACAAAGCTTTTCAAAAGGTGAGAACAAATCAAATCAAATGTGATTCTAGATTTGCTCTAGAAAAACTGCCATGAAACAGTGGACAGATCTAGACTAGACCATATTTGGCTTGTATTTTGTTACTCTTGGAATCATTTATTGTTTGAATTTCATGTTGTTTGCCTTGACGCCTTTAACATTGACAACATAAATTCAATTTTTTGTTTATCAGCTCCCTTTATTTCTAAAATTTGTTCATGCTGGATGTTCTATCTATGTTGCAACAAGCTCTATGAACACTTTTTAAAACAATCAGAGAAACCTACAGTTTATCCAACAGGAAAAAATATTTAGAAACTAAATTATCTTATAAAGAATACTTTACCTTCACATAATCTATCAGCATTTCTTCTGTAGCCTGATTTACATTGGCATTGTCCCAAATGACACCTACTGTTATCAACAGTGCAATCTGAAGACTGTTCGCATGGTACAATGGCTAAAATATCAAAGAGGTAATAACTGTTATACACAAATATCAAAGAGGTAATAACTGTTATACACAAATGCATTAGAAATAACTCTTTAAACATCTATAATTCTTTGCATTTAACTTTTTTTTAATAAATCTATTGAATTATGATGTAATTGTCTTCATTTATGGGCTTTAACATTGAGCATAATCTTAAAAATAATATTTCTTGAGTGAATTCAATGCATGCAGTGTTTTTTGGAAGGTTCACAGCTATTCTGATAGATTGCCAAAATCTCGTAGCTAAGCTGTAATATGCTGTGCATGTTTGAAATATTTTATTGGCTTTTTTAGTTTATTTTATATTATTACTTCAATAAATTTATGATATTCATACAGATGCCCTATAATGAAATTCAATACACATCACTGGTGTAGCATAGGGATATTAGGTGAACTGCGTACAGTCAAACATTCAACTCTTTAACTTCATTTTGCTAGCCATCATTACAGAATGCAATTGAATTTGTTGAGTTCCTGGCTGACAGAAGCCACTGAACATGACTCAGAGTGGCACTAGGAGTGAAGACTTCTCACCACCAATACAATGTAGCTGATAGAAAGAGGACATATTGACACCACTCACACTGTAATACACATACCTATGTGTACATGGCTTTACATCAATATGGACATAAATTCCTTTTTCAAATGGATAGGAACTACGATGTAGAAAAATCAACTGAAAGTCTACATTATGGCCATCTATAAGCTATAAGGATTTGATGTACATTTAGAGGATATGCATGTTTCACTTTATTGCTTCTGTGATCAGTTCTTCCATAAGACAAAATTCTTATGGGTGAGTTGTTGTAAATCCTTAAACACACCTTAATGGCCATTCTCACTAGTTCATTCATTCATTCTTTCATAATTTAATAAGTGGCAGCTGCATTCCTAACAATGATGTGTGCCATGCCTTGATTAGTTTTGTCTCATTTATTACGATCCACTCATTATTTAAGTCATGAAGAGGTAAACTATAATAATGACTGTAATGTTTTGTCTTTAAAAAAAGAAAAAAAACTTGAGGAGAATTGGGTGCATATATTAAAGTATTTTTTAAATGATTGGTATGCAATTGGTAAATAATATAATAATATCAATATCTCACTCTCTGATAGAACGCGGTTACAACTGTTCAAAAACTGATGAGCACTTTTTGCACCACTGGAATAATATGTCAATTCATTGGTATTAGAATTTCCACTGACAAGCTTAACATAATAGAGTGAGATGACTACTAAGGTGAGTAGTCACCTTACTCTATCAATTCATTGGTATATAGTCCTTCCATTGACAGACCGCTAATAATTAGTCACTCCATGGGGTAACTAATGACTAATACACTGGCCATCTTGTTTGTTTGTTTGTTTTATTGGTGTTTAACTTCGTACTCAAGGATATTTCACTTTTATGACGACGGATAGTGCACTTCACACTGTACACAGCCTTATTATGGTGGAAAATCTGGAGGAAACCTTGTAAAAACCACAAAATGGGACTCACTCATATACATGAAGTTGACACGTGGACTCGATCCGGTGAACGGAAAATCAAAGCAGGTTCAGTATAGGAAGCACACTCACTACCACTTGAGACCTCGAAATGGTTTATGACTTCGATTTCTGCCAAAATTTGCCCAAAGTGCCTTTTAGACATGAAAATCACATCTGCTTATCCTAAACACCTTGTACCAGTGGAATCCTACATATAATGTTGTAATCTAGCGGAGTTGTGTCTCTGTTTATACCTAAATAACCTAATTAAAGTTTTTTCAATTTGAAAAAGATAAGAAAAACAACCCATTAATATAAGTAAATATTAACTCTTGTTACTTACAAGAAATACAAAGTGTTGGGACTGATGAGTTACAATCTGCAGTGTATGGTGTCTGGGTAAGTGATGAACTGTCCACATACACACATGTAGAGCCACCATTGTAACCTGTAGAGAGAAAAAAAACAGGATAAAGACAAACAAAAAAACAATGCAAGATGTTTCAACTAATGATTACCAATGCGATATTTCAATGTTCATTCTGATATCATTCTTAATCCATATTGGACAGATGATAATCCATGTTTTGGTTACAGTGAGACAGCCATAAGTTGTTCTGAATATCCCAGTAATGTCTTGAGAGGCTGCAGCAGTAGTTCACTCTTGAGATTGTATGTTTGCTCAAGACAACAACCCTCAAAGCCACTCGCAACAAGCAATCTCTACAAGGTTTATAACAAAAAGGAACAGAAACAAGAAGCAGGTTAAAGAGCGCAGGGCAGTATCAGTAAACTTCTTTCAAACATGCACTTTAATACACGTGCAATAATCAAGATGGTATTAAACAACTGACACTCACAAACACAGATAATCTGTTTATATTAATATTCAGAAATGTTTTTATACAACTTTAAATTGCCACCGAATCTGGTTCGGTCAATTTCGTTCTTGCTCAAATAGTTTCATTAGTTTGTCAAATAGAAGAAAAAGTTGTAATTTCTTACCAATCCTTATAACACCAGCTGGATAATTTTGTAAAAATCTGTCAACAAGAGTTTGCTCAAGTGAATTGAACATAGGTAGCAAACTACCTTCACTGCATACAGAATCTTCATATGGAGAAGGCTCAGTCAGGGAGAAACAACTTTCCAAAAGACGTATTGTTCCTTTACACTCGACCTGATCTGTAGTAAATATAGTACAATTGTTTATGGTCATTAGAATGAAGAAAATAGATATATAACTTAAATAATGATATTAAACTGCCATGACATTTAAAGAGTAACATGCAGTCATACAACAGGCTGAAACCATAAATCTGTCACAATCAGTCACACAACAGGCCCAAGACCATACATGTGTAACATGTAGTCATACAACAGGCTAAAATCATACATGTGTCACATTCAGTCACACAAAAGGCCCAAGACCATACATGTGTAACATGTAGTCATACAACAGGCTAAAATCATAAATGTGTCACATTCAGTCACACAAAAGGCCCAAGACCATACATGTGTAACATGTAGTCATACAATAGGCTGGAACCATAAATGTGTCACATTCAGCCACACAAAAGACCCAAGACCATACATGTGTAACATGTAGTCCTACAATAGGCTGAAACCATAAATGTGTCACATTCAGTCATACAACAGGCCCAAGACCATATGTATGACATGACCAGGCCTTCATTCCAACAAATTGGAAGTGATAACAGTCTTATTGCTACATGTAGTCCGAAAATTTTCTTTTGTTTTGGCTAGCAACGTAGCCACTCAGCGTTCACAGCTTCAGACAATACTACGATAAACAAGGGGTTCATAGAACTCTGGCAGCTTGCCGGACTGGGCATTCAGTTGAAAACAGCAGTTAGATTGGTTGTTTGTTTGTTTAATTGGCTGGTTGGTTGGCAGACGTTTAACAGACAAGATGGTAGTGCCAGCCAACAATGGATAGCCCACATGGACACAAACTTAAAATGTCAATGTTATAGCTGCTTTGACAAAATTATTATTCTACAATCAAAAAGACATCATAACAACTATAGCAAATGTTCAGGCTATAGCAGGCAGTGCACGGCAGCGTGTTTTTCAACCCAGATTGAAGGAAGCAAGGCCAGGGAAGAAAACAAAATATGAAAACACCAACACCGACACCTTTCCCCCTCTCAACAATACCTTTCCTTCACTTCGTTACGGCAAGCTTAAAACAATACTCAACTGCATATTTATATGAAATTTGTATTTTCCATGCCGTTGGTATATATGTTTATACAGTGCATGATAAGTATTACCTCAAATGTATATGGAGATGTATAAGAGACACTCAAACCTGTTTTGTGGTTTGCTACTGACAACTGGTGTATCTATTTCCATTTAAACCTGTCATAATATAAAATTATATCATCTATCAACAGACACTTCAAACTGGACCCATGAAATAAAGCTGCAAACCACATAATACCTTTGTTTACAGACCTGACATACTTGTTAGACATTCAACAGTAGCTCACCTGAGCCTTCATGCATGTGAAATAAAAATAGTTGTTACTTACCCGTAACCTTCTTTTCACATATGAAGCCCTTATTTAGAGTGCAGCTATCTACTTCCCATTTCATTTCCCCATTAGCCAGTACACATCGGGTATCATCAGTAGCTTCTGGAACCTCGACCCAATTTACATATGAAGACGTCGTTTCAATCACCATCCAAGCTAGATTCCCATTGGTCAGTTGAGCTCCAATCCATAAATCTGCTCCATTTTCTTTTGGAATAACACTAATAACAACAAACAAACAGAATGCTTTCTATAATGTCATCAATGACTCATCAGGACTTATTGATTGATTGATTGATTGATTAAGGTACACTTACATTGAAGGAGTTCTTGGAATGAAATAGAGGGGAACTATCAACAGCTATAAGCGCAAAGTATTTTAAACAATTGATAAAAACCATCATTAAGAACATTGCTATTTCTTTTATTTCGATTTAGCCATCTATTGCCTTTAACTCTTTTTTAATGGCTTGATATTCTTATGTCTTAAGCAGTAATAAGGTACTCAGATCTTGGCAAGTCTGCCAGAATGTATTGTGGCTATTCTATGTGTAACAGTATTTTTGTTATTTTGTGATAACACTTTGAACAGTAGTTTCCATGTTTCAGAGTTAAACACATAATTACCTGATCATATTTATGGGATAATCTCACCCCAAAGTGCATTTTGACACTACCTTACTCATACCAGTTGTCTCCCCTTGCCAACCCAGAAGAGAGGATAGCTAGGAGACATGCAGCATATGTTCCCCCCATCCCTCACATATTACCATTGAGCAAACAAGATGTCATGCACTCCAAATGGAGCTGAAGAGGATTCAAAATAGATTGAGCAGAAAATCATCATCCTGTGATAAAGTGAGATCATTGAGGCAGAAGGACTCAAAATAGTTCACAAAATGTCAGCAACAGGCTTGTAAAATATGAACTGATCTTACGGGCAGAGACGAGCAAATGCCTCAATTCAGAAGTCGATAAGTCCTAACAGCTTTAGCATGAATTATACAACAATAAAGGTCTAGTATTCTGGAAAGTTAGTGTTTACATAAATGCCAAAATGGAATAAATAATCTACGGTGGTTCTGACAAGAAATAAAACACACCGATCATGATCTCCTGCCCCCGATTTCTAACGAAGGAAATTAGATAAAACTTGTTTAATAAAACCGTTTCTACAACATCCAATAGAAGCTGATTTTTAGTTACACACTCTGGAATGGTAATAATAGTTACTTTAGACCAAGTAGAAAGATATACGAGAGAAAGAAGTGTTTTATATGATAGAAGGTTATTCAAGGGATCAAATAGTGGTTTTAAGAAGGCACTTTTACCAGCCCTCATAGTCACATGGGCATGAGTAAAATCCCACCCCCATTGTGTGATCCTATATGCCCTATACACTTCAATTCCAATTATAAAAGGAATTGAAACCTGTTTCCAATCTGATGATAAGCTGAGTGTTGACCATGAAATGTGTACAACATGTAAAACACAATTTGGTTCCAGGCCTGCATTACAAAAGATAACAGAGAAAGACATGCACATATATTATGAATTAAGAATGTTTTATCTTACAAGAGAAAGTAATCAGGCCAGAACTATATAGACACAGAGCATCTAACACCCAGGCAAGAGGATCCGGACCTGGCCATATATAAATAGGTAATATGAGTTTGAGGAGTTCCACAAGAATTTAGATTACTATAGGAAGTGTAAACAAAAAAATACTTGATGTCCTGCTAGACAAACCTATCTGAGAAGGATAAGATTGGTGGCCAAAATATTCCAATGATTCTAAGCTGTATTGTATACATGTAAGAAGTCACTGCAGTGTGGTGTAAAGCTATGGCGTGCCCAAAACAATAGAAAACTCTGAACTAACATTATGACTGCTACATGCATCTATTTTCATGCTATGATGTTGACTAAGTAGAATTCCCAACGTGTGTAATAGGAATCTGTTAATAGAAGATGAGACTGCTGATCTTGATCTGTACATGCCATACAAAACATCCTGAGGGTATATGTCACTAGCACAGGGCTAAGAAGTTTCAGTGATAAGAGGTACTATAATCAGACAGGAATGTAAACTGGGGACAGTTCTCCAACCATAAGTCTAGATGCAAAGTAAATCTTGGTAATTTTTGGAGACAATAATCCACACTTTGAGCCTGGATCAGATGAAGGAAAAATTTAATAAATGTACTGTATGGACTTGAAGATTATGAACACAGATTTGCACTAAGCATACAATAACTGGTTCCACTTCTTAACAAGAGGAGACACATGGAACCCAAAC
Source organism: Mopalia muscosa (assembly GCA_031763545.1). Lineage (NCBI taxonomy): Eukaryota > Metazoa > Mollusca > Polyplacophora > Chitonida > Mopaliidae > Mopalia > Mopalia muscosa. The sequence goes on along the minus strand of JARFOD010088791.1, from coordinate 2,002 downwards.
ACAAGAAAACAGTTAATAACTTTGTTTATACTGTGTATCAGTCTACACTTGAAGCTATATACGCATTTGAGTATATTTTCAGCAAATGAGGGGACATTATGAGCAACAAAAGCTCCTTAGGCACTGTGGTATCTTGGCAGGCCAACAAGTCACCTAAATGCATCATTATAACAGACCGTTAACTTTCTTATATTGTCTTGAGTAAACTTGACCCATAAAGTAGAGCAATACACATTACAGCAATATGTTTGCAATAACTGAATTTCTTAAGAAGCATATTTGCTCTTAAACCATAAGATCTGTATTATCTGATTATATCATCATTATCGGTAAGCTTGTCGTTTACAATGTGGCCAAGATAAAACATTCAATATACCGGTACTTTGACTTTTCATTAGCTTAGTAAAATTCGGGTAAGTTAAGGAAATTAACATTTTATAACTTGAACAACAGAAATTATTGGATTATATAAAATGTCGTGACTTCTAGAGCATTCTTCACAAATAGATAATAACCGTTTTAGGGCAATAGGCGAATGTGCAATCAAACTCATGTCATCAGCAAAGTTCAGATTATTAACGGTTTCATTACCAAGTTTACATCCTACATTAGATGAATTTAGTTTGGCTGCGAGGTCATCAGTATAAATATTGTACAAATAAGGGGACATAGCTCCTCCTTGAATAATTTTTGTGTCTTTTAGAAAGTGAAGATTTACAGTATTTCCGTTATTTTGGGATAACACTTTCTCAGTATGAACAGATTCTAGTTCAGAAAATTGTTCAGGTTGAAACCTGTCCGGTAACTCCGCCTTGATGGACTCCATGATTGCTTACAGTGAATAAACCGGAAATAATTGTTCCCCACTGTACACAGAACCGCTGTTTTTCATACCAATTAACTAGTAAGCGTACCAAGAAGATAGGAAAGCCTTTATTTATCAGCTTGGTATATAACACCCAGTGATTAATTCTATCAAATGCTTTTCGTGCATCCAGAGAACACACAATTACAGGGCTTCCACTAGTCATATACAGATTGACAATTTCTTTGAAGGTAAATAAACACATATCAGTAGAGTGTTTTTTCTTAAACCCAAACTGGTTATCAGCACTCAGGATTTCAGTGCACCTATTAAGCCTAACACGCCCTAATACTGTAGACAATAAGGTTGCCAGTGCAATAGGTCTATAATTATCAGTGCTAGTTAAGTCTCCTGATCTACATTTTACTATAGGTACAAGGATAACTTCAGTTAGCTTTAGAGGCACATAACCATGATAAAAAAGATAGTTCATAAAAAAAGAGAAAGCAGAGTAATCCACTTCGGATCTGCATGTTTTAAATGTTCCACTGTTAGTTGATCTTTGCCTCCAGATTTTCCATTCTTTAATTTACCAATAACACTCAAAATTTCATCCGAATTGACAGTATTAAAAGAAAATTTATCTTGTGGTTTATTAATTTCTGTTTGTATATATGATTTACTAGAGTCATTTTTTTAATAAGCTGCTAAAATGTTTTTTCCACATCTGACTCACCATTAGCCCCACTAGCATTGGTAGCAATATTTATTCTCTTTTTAGTTTCTATATTTACACAATGCCAAAATGAGTTAAAATCTTTGTCGGACAGTTTCTTAGCTAAGTTGTCAGCCTTTATCTGTTCCTCATTTTTACGACAACATCTTAGTCCTTATTTAAATACTTCAATGTACGCATAAAATCAATCACTGGGCTAACTATCTTAAACGGAAATCAATTGATCAGGTTGGCATTAGTGCAAGAAACATGTGTAATCCACACATGCCCCCAAGACACAATTTATATATGTCTTTGTTTTTTTGATAGAGGTTAATGTGGTATTCAAGGGGTTTTCACCTATATGACAATGGATTGTTTATTTAACACTGTTCCTTGCTTAAATATGGTGGAAAACCGAGAGGAAACCTTGTAAAAACCACCCCTGCAATTGCCGGAGCCCCATCTTGTGACTCACTCAT
>JARFOD010088780.1:0-18180 GCA_031763545.1 Mopalia muscosa | reverse complement strand
GAAATCTACCATTTCTTGCACAATGAGTCATATGGCACTATGAAAGTCCACCAAAGGTCAAAATGCCGTTGGGACAGGGTAATGGCTGGTTTCATACTTCTACTTAATAGACTTCTGGGTGTACATATACCCTGGCCTTAGGGGTAGCGAGTAAGAAATATTGGCTACTTTTCTTCATGAAATGACCCGCACAAAACTTGTTTTACCTAACAAATGCATGTTTTTAAGATTTGTGTTAGCCGCAGTGGAGATTAACACAAATATTCTGTTTGCATATTATCATGTTAATAGTTCAAAATAACAATCAAAATGTTAGACTTAATTGTAATGCAGAAGTTTGTTTGTACTGGCCTAAGAACTTAGCTCTACAAACTCATAGCTGTCTGTTGTTTTTTATTATATATATATTAGGGTGATTACTTTCATAATCTGGATTATTGCTATTTGTACTATGTACTTGTATTTGGCACCTGGCCAGCTTGTAGATCAGTGAACCCATCAAGTAGGCTTGTTATTTGTTTACACTACCTGAGTGCCTCTAAGCTTTGACAAGTCAGTCATGCCTTTCTATTTATTTCTGGTAAACACACTATTCAGAGCTCTCAGGCTGGTGCCAAGTAATGGATCATAAATTCAGTGATATCGCCTTTATATTGATCTCAATAAAGGAACAAGAATTTGCTATCTGTCTGCTCTCTATTTTCAATGTAAATAGTTAATATCTTTTGACATTTTTATAAGGTTTGAACGACATTTAGAATTGGGGTAACATAATTATACAATAACTAGATAACCTCTTCTTTTTTTGTGATGTAACATTACGTTTCAATACATATGCCTGTATTGTCATCAGGTGTGAATTGACTAAAAAAAGAGAGAAGAAGTGGAAGCTATATACATGTACCTGTATAAAGCAGTTAAATAAGATGAAATTTTCTAATGCACAGTGTGGACCATAACCATAGATAAAATATCTAACAAGCTACATGTGTAATAGGAGGGATTAATATTCTTATTTAATAAACGGTCTGGAGTTAAAAAATTAATATTCTGTGCTGGCGCCATAATGGGATATTAAATAGAGATAGTTTCCTCTCGGTTTTCCACCATAATTAGGCAAGGGACAGTCTGAAGAGCACAATCTGTGAAATACCCTTGAGTACAATGTAAAATCCCAATCAAACGAACAATCATAATGGGAAATGTTGTCATGCTGTCCTTTCTTAACATAGAAGGACCATTACATTTCCAATATAACAAGCACTTCATTGACAAGTTATTTATTGATATAGTAGGCCCTACATTGGGGTCGTTGAAGTGAAATACCTTATGTATGATAGATTAACATCATTCAGTCAGTGGGCCTTTAATAAGTATGTGACATGTATAGAGTAAGCCACTGCACTGATCCCCAGCACCCTTCCTACTTAGTAAAGGAAAGAAATGGGACTTCATAGAGACCATTTATACAAGTCATTTTAAGGGCTAAACCAAAGAAGCAGAATCTTGTATACATAGCATGAGAGCACATACAGCATAAACATATGAATTACTCGCATGTTTTTCATTGTAATTATTGATAAGTATTTGTGCTGAATTTCTGAGAAAATTTAGTGAAGATTTTTATCTGAATATGAGAATAAAGTGAAAATATGCATCCATATTTTTAAGATGCTAACAAACTGTATTGTTATGTTTTGTAGTTGTGTGAATGGTACCTCAGGTCAGCAGCCATGTGGAATAGGAACAGCCAATCAGAATTCAGGGAGCTCAGACTCTGCTGACTGCCTCACATGTAACAGTACCAGTGTGTCTGTATCCAATGGGTCCTCTAGTTGTACTGAGTGTCCCACAGGATCAGTGGCCAGCTCAGACAGGACAGCGTGTGAGAGTTGCCCCATTGGATCATACAGAGGAGACACTGATGTTTCTTGTCAACCCTGCCCTCTAGGTAATGAATTGAATTATCACACTAGTGCATTTTTCTAGGGTTTTGTGAATTTTTTCCAGAAACAAAATATCCTTAGCAGATCAACAATTGTTCTCTGGAGGTTCATGTTGCCCAGTTGCTCTGTGAACTAAGTGGCAACATGAACTAGATTTTCGTATATATTGTGTTGTGGAATGTAAATTTATGAGTTCACCAATTATGTATATGATCTTGATCAACTACTGTAATAAACGTTTAACTTCAAATGAAAATTTGTATTCTTTTTATTTTTATTTACCCTCAGGGTTTAAGTGTCCAAATGAAAGGATGTCTGCTGGTATAAGCTGTCCCAACGGTGAATACCAGAACAGTACTGGTCAGTCTGCATGTGTCCAGTGTCCCGCTGGCCACGAATGTTCCAATCCAGCTGATGCCCCAAATCCATGTTCAGTGGGCCAGTATGCAGGGGCTGGATCTAATAGTTGTCTTGTCTGCCAAACAGGTATAAGTTGTTTACATATAAACTTAATACTTAAATAAAGGGCTAATATTTCTTACTTTTCTTATGAAAAATAAATCTTTGAAAACTTATTTGAATTTATAAAGTAAACACCATAACCTCAAGTAAATAAAATGAAGATAGACATTCTTCTGGTGTTGCATCACAATATGTTAATCAAATTTTGTCAAACGCAATGCTCTTATATAGGCATCAGCGACCAATATGTTTGCTGACATGCATTAGTTGTGCAAAGTTTATAATAAACATGATGAAAAAACGATATGTTTTATTTATTTTTTAATCAGGTCATTACAGCAACACACCAGCATCTGATGTGTGTCTCCCTTGCACAGCTGGATTTTCATGCACCGCATCTACACAGACACAATGTGGCGCCCAGAAGTACAGTAATGCCTTAGCAGTGACATGCTCTGATTGTCCTGCTGGGTACAGTTGTCCCGGACCTTCCACAGCGACTCCTCAAATATGTGTGGCTGGGACTTATTCACCAGGTAGAGCCAGCTCATGCTCCAATTGTACCCCAGGTAACCAGTGTCCCATAGACGGCATGAGTTACCCTGAGCCTTGTGGAAATGGAACATATGCAACCTCCTCGGGAGCAACAACTTGCATCGACTGCCCATCAGGTAATCCATTCTGTCAACATCACCAAAGCCTTTGTCATTTCTTTTGAAGAAATTGTTGGGCTAAAATAGCAACATAAAAAAATGAGTGGGTATTTAAATTCTATATAAAAAATCTTAGTGAATAAAGTAACGAACGACCTAAACATGTTTTTATCAGTATCATTAATAAATACTTGAAAAACCTATGATCTATATAAGGTTTTCGTTTTGTTTTTCGAGTAAGCCTACTTATAGTAAAAAAAAAGTAGACTGTTGTTGTGGATTTTCTTCAGTTTCCTTTGAACTGTGTGTTTAGTTATGTTGATACTATTGTCAATGGTATAAATGTTAATTGTTGTGTATATTTACCTGTGGTTGTCATTTGATTTACATGTCTAAATCAGCTCCCCTCTCCTCAGTTCTGTGAATCCTATTAGTTCAACCACAAACTCCAGAGGGTGAACTAAAACCATATACCAGTGAATTACTGTCAACACTGCATTGCTCAGCTTCACAAGGAAAGCTCTGGGGTCACATTCTAGCCTGCAGTGGTCCTGTACTCCAAGTCATATAGCTTTTCTGTTGCAATTGTAATAATTTAAACATTGTTTATAATTGCTATTCTATTCAGGTAACAAGTGCACCTCTCCCAACTCCGCACCTACAGCATGTAGCCCGGGACAATATCAAAGTGGAACAGGAATGCAAGCTTGCTTAAATGTAAGTACAGAAGCACCCAACAATAATGTTTCCAATTCACCCCACCACCACTCATTCCCCACTCCTTTTCCCACACACAGAAAAAAAGATTACATTGCTATACAGTGAGATTTATCCAAAGAATACCAATTTGAATTCAGTTGAGAACAATTCATAACTCAACTTTAGTAAACCCCGACAAATGATATTTGTTATTTTAGACAAGTTTTATATTGATTTCTGGTCTGTTGACCACATTTTGATGTGCATCACAGGTTTGGGTCTCCCTATAGTTTAATATTCGAGGCTGTACACTCCAGAAGGTTGTTTTTTATAAGGTTTCTTCCGTTCCTATTTACCTACCTTCCACAGAGAAGAAATGCCTTAAGTATATGAGACAAAAGTTTTATGGAATTTATTGTAATTCAAAAAAATATACAGATACTTAAAAAAGTACATAAAAAAATCAAATAATATAATTATTCAAAAATTTATTTTATTTTCAAGTTTGATCTATGTTTTACTTTAAATATCAGTACTAATAACTTTGAATGTTTCATTGACAGTGTCCGTCTGGCTACTATGCTCTGGGGAGTGGGAACTCTGCATGTATAGAATGCCCTGCAGGATCACGTTGTCCAGACCCCGCTTCATCTCCTGTGACATGTGCTGCCAGTGAGGTAATCTATATTTGTCTTCTTTTTTTTTTTCGTGTGAATTTGTTCAAAATTTATTCCATGCTACTTACAATATTTGCTGTATCATTGCCTATTTTAATTTTACAGTTGACGTTAAATCACCAATGAATTATTCATCTATACAGTTGGCAATTGATTTGTTTCAGTTTTCCAATGCTGGTGCCACAGGCTGTTCAACGTGTCCACCTGGTCAAACATGTGGCTCTGGTGGGTCGCCTACTTCCTGTAATGTAAGTATTCAGAAGTGTTTCTAAGGATGGTCTTTTTATGATTATTATTGTTTTGCAATAGCAGTGGCTACTTTTGGTATATCAAAAAGGTTATCCAGAGAGCTCAATGTAACATTAAAAAATGCAATTTTGATCACCAATGTTAATGGACGTTCTATTTGGCTTTCTTTTATTTTCATAAAACATGTAGTTTTATTTTAATAGTATGAATGAAAAAGTTATCTTTAATAATGTACTTAAATGATTTTGTATATTTTTCAGTCTGGTGAATATTCGAATGGAACTAGTTGTTTACCATGCCCTGTTGGCTATTACTGCCCTTCACCCCTATCAGGACCCCAGATCTGTGTGCCTGGTACCTATCGCGACACTGAGGGTGGAGCCTCATGTACCTCCTGTCCACCGGGAAATTCATGCCATGATGTCAGTGCCACACCTGTACAATGTATTGCAGGCTACTATAGTGTGGCTGGACAAGAGGGCTGTACAGTAAGTCCACCTTTTTAACATGTACGGCTAAGCAAAGTTTCAGGGCCCATGGCCATGCATGGTTTAGTGGTTAGAGTGTGCGCTTACTAATCCTACTCTGATGAACTGTTCACAGGATCAAGTCTGCCTGTCTACCATCAAGTATGTAAGGGAGTCACATGATCTGACTCCAGCAATTGCAAGGGGGGTTTATATGAGGTTTTCTCTTGGTTTTCCAGTAGTACCAGTAGTTACTAAAGAGCAAGAAGTTACCGCTCTGGCCTAACATGCATAAAAACCAACCATGATCCATGGCAGGTCATTCAGAAAGAATCTAATGCACCACAAACTTAAGATAGTAGAGAACAAAGTAGAATTAAACAAGTTTAATTCCCATAAAATCAGAATATTAATGAACTTAGAATAAATACCAAAAAGTTAATCCCTGTTTAATTTGCTGTGTTGTAGCAATGTCCTGAAGGATTCTTCAGTGCTTTGGGTTCCAGCTCCTGTACAGTCTGTCCGGCTGGTAAACTTTGTTTTGATGGCAGTGTCTACATTGTTGCAGTTTCCTGTGATCCTGGTACTTACAGTCCTCAGGGACAAACTACTTGTTCAAGTTGTCTCAATGGTGAGTATCTTCATTATAATACTAGAAGACCAATCCTTTTCATTGAGAACAAACACTTCATATTTTTTCAGAGTATACTACCGTCATATGAGTGAAAAACATGCAAAAGTTGGCATGACATTTAACAGCAATCAAATCATCACTGTTCTGTGGATCAGTGGATCAAAGGCCTGTGGGTGTGGTTTAATGGCTAGCATGTCCACCTTCTGATTCTCATTTGAATCCCTTTGTCTACCTTATATATATGAGGTAGTCAAAAAGTGTGGTTCCAGCAATCCTGAGGGAATTTTTTAAGATGTTTTCTCACACCTGTCAATGATATTGAAGTCATGGAGGGTGAGAAGTATACAATCCATGTTCCCATAAGGGAAATACCTTTGATTACAATGGTAAACCATTATCAAACAAACAAAAAAGCAATAATTGTATGTATGTCCTCTGCCATTTTTTCAATTTGATTCACCTTCTGGCTGCTTATGGCAAAACTGTCTTTACTTTAGCACTGGAGGAAAATTACCTTTCCAACATAAAGGAAACGTATCCCATCTTGTTTTTGCTAGTGTCAACTATTGTTAGAATTCACCACCATCATACAAAGGAAATGTCCTTTAGCATGGCGTAAAACACCAATCAATCAATCAATTTGATTCTGTTGTATACCTTTTCTATTTTTAATCCATTGTTATTTAACTGATGTGTTCCTTTCTATAGGTACCTACAGTAGTTCTGGGGCGAGTCAATGTTCCCTGTGCCCAGCGGGTAGCTCTTGTTTGGACCCCAGTCAATCTCCTGTAGCCTGTTCTGATGGCTATTACAGTCTGGGAGGAATGGTCAGTCACCTTCTAATCTTTGTACTAACAACAAGTAATGAATATTTTAAATTATGAAAATAATATATATAATAACAAAATTCTATAAAAAAAAATCTGGCAAATAGAAAATCAATTTGAATATCACTGCATATTGGTTGCAAATGACATGTTGTCAATTTACCAAACTACAGCACATACAACTGATGATGTGACATGCAAAGTGTCATGGGATATCCACAAGTGGACTCCAACTACTAGAGGATTTTTTTTTGCACAACAAGACTTTATGGAATTTATTTTTGTGTGTTGTAGAGTGTGAATATTGACAGAGTTTTCATTATTTTGGGATAACAAAAATATTTTACTTGACCTCCACAAAAAGAGGCATTTACCTACTAGAGTTTATCAGGGATTTAAATAAAGATGAATCATCAATTAATCAGTAGCACTTTCTTAGTTTGAACAGATTTTAGTTAAGAAAATTTTGCAGGTTGACCCCTGTGGGGGATTTTAACCCATGACCCATGATTCAAGACTTTATAGACTTTACACTAAGGGATTTATTGTGGATCCTTGGTCTTATTGTAATGAAAACCCATACAGCCCCAAATCTGCCTTCTCACTGCTGATGATTTGAGGGAACCTTTTCATTGCCCTGGGGCCCTCTGGCTGAAGAGTACCAATGCTGCCTTTATTTACCAGTGGATGAAAATTAACTTTCCAACTAAATGTAGCCATTTCACATTTTATCGTTATGACTGCTTCAATTTTTGTTCGACGTTAAACCCCAATCAAACAAACAAAACAAACAATCAATTTTTGTTGGACTACACTGCCATCATATCAATGAAATACCCTTAAGCACTGCAAAAAACACCAATCAGTCAATTACTGGCATGGGGCTCATATTAGTGAAATAACCTTAAGTACACAGTTAGTGATACAAACAAGCACACATATCTTACTGGTAATGGCCCCCATTTCTCCTCAAACTTGCTTATTTTTTTTTTTAGCTCAAAAAGAAATCAAAATTTCTAGTCAGAGTTCTTGTGTAAACACTGAATGATTACATAGAAATTACTTAACAGTTTTACAATAAACATGATAAACTGCTTAGAGCTTAGGTATGATCAACCTCCTGTGTCATAAATCACCCACAGTGGGCATACTCTAGAGCAGTGGATTTGTATGCTAGCTCTTTATATGTATTGAATTAAGGTAAAGTAAGACCCACGGCTTCTACAGCATTCATTATATTCACAGAGATTAAAGTCATACAACATGTATGTGTAATGATGTCATTTAATCCATTCCTTAGTGCTGTTACTTTGTCGGGCAGATTTAAGCCGGCTTCTGGTTTCAGGTGTTACAGACATAAGGGGTAGCAAGAAGTAAATCTGTTGTTGTCTTATTGTGTTCATGTCTAGTGCTGGTTTTATCTTGTCTTTTGACAGTGGTGTTTAGGGTGTTTTCTTTCACCCAGTGGGCTGGCATGCTGTCATATCATTCAAACAACCTTAACTAAAGTGTTAAACCTCAATCAAAGAAATAAACAAGCATTTAATGGCATAAAGAAGCATTTGGTCCAGTGAACTGTGTGATATGTTGTATCTGTTTTCTCCCGGCTTAAATTTCCAGAATTGTATTATTTTACAACAAGTCGAAACCTGTAAAATCAGGGAAATGTCTTTTAGTTTATGAAACCTAATATAAATCATATAAACCTGGCTGTGTGATAATATTGCTAAAATTTGTACTTTGTTAGGTTTTTCTTGAATCCTATAAATTAACCAAAACACTGCCATAAACTCTATTTTTGTCTGTTATTTTAGGTAATAAGCTGTACACCTTGTCCTGCTGGATTTGAATGTACTGATAAATCCAGCGCTCCCACCTCCTGTACCTCAGGTTATCACTCCACCGCAGCTCAGTTAAACTGTGACCAATGCCCTACAGGATCCAGCTGTTTGGATCCCAGTAAAGCTCCTGTGAGCTGTGACGCTGGTTACTATAGTCCTGCTGTAAGTTATATATATAAATGCTTCTTAGTACAAAATAACATGGCCGTTTTGATGAAAACAGTTTCGTTTAAATTAATATTTACTTTCAATTTTAACTATTCTGATCTCAAAGATGTTAGGGTTCATATGAAGAAGCTCGACCAGACTATGAAGTTTTATTTTGATAATAACGCTGAGATTGCATCTTAAACAATGTGGCCAATGCTTCATCGCCTATTTTACTGTCACAGTAGCTTTAATCTTTTACTAAGAAATGTTGAAATTTGGTGTACTTTTTAATGTTAAAGAAATGATATTTACTCAATTCTAACGTTACATGGAACTGTTCAAAATAACGCAGTAAGGAAATAGTGTACTAATTATTTTTTTTCATTTTCTGCAGGGGAGTGCTAGTTGTGTGGTATGTAAAGCTGGGTTTGAGTGTGAAGCCTCATTGAACACATTGTCAGCATGTACATCTGGTTGGTACAGCCTGGCTGGGAGTGTGAACTGTACCCAATGTCCATCAGGCTCCATGTGTCCATTCCCCTCTCTCTCCCCCATCAACTGTCCACAAGGAACTCATACTAATGGTCAACCAGGCCAAACCTCATGTACAGATTGTCCAGCGGGCAGTCAATGTCCAGATACCAGGTATTCAGTTTATTAGTCCTTACTGTTTAGATATATTTACTGTGGATTACAAACATTTGAAGATTTAAGAAATATTAATTTCCTTAATTGCGGTGTAAAAAAAAAGTAGGGATCACTTGTACCCGCTTGACAAAAGATCGGTTTGTTTGAAGACTAGCAATGCTGTCTTTACTTAGCACTGGAGGAAAATTAACTTTCAAACATAATGAAAACATTTCACATCTTGATTGTGTCGGTGTGAATTATTGTTGGAATACACCATTGTTATATAAGTGAAATACCCTTAAGCATGGCGTAAAACACCAATCAGTCAATCATGTACAATGCAAACTTTAAACCATCCAATATAGTGAGATTATGGTTGAGACTTGTTGAATTCCACTTGCAAACAGACAAATATAGTCTTAGCTAGAGACCCATCCACCTATTATCTACAACAGGTAGATTTCCAAAAATGGTTAAAATGACAGGTAGAAATTCCTCAAATTAGAGACTAATGACCGGCAGATTCCAATCCTAGTTTAGATACTGCAGACAAATATGGTTAGGAAAGTAGTTACAGCTGATTTTTGGTGGAGGGTTACAGCTCTGTTTCAAAGTATAATAAGTATTTCCTGATTCCAACATTTTTAATTGGTTTTATATGTATGGAATAATAAATGCATAAAATGTGATTATATTTAGGCGGTTGCAGTGTCTTTTTTAGTCTATTTCTTGGACTGATTGCGAAGTAAAAAAAACACTGGATCAGTTTTTGAGATGAGCACATGTTGCCTCAGAAACATTCAGACAAATAAATAAAAAATTGTATTGTTCACTAGCTCACCCACGCTGTAGAAGGAACCAATTGTGACTGAAGCAAAACTTTGTTTAAATAATTTTTAACTATGTGGTAAGTGTTAGGAACTTAAGATTTAACTCACTTTTCTTGGCGTCATGCCTGAGCTACTTTGAGAAAGGTCCTCGCATGAAGGATGAAAGATGGTCACGGTGTTTTTAATTTAATAACCACAACCCAGCTATGAGTTTTCAAATATATAGCATTAAGATTTATTGGTGTATGTAAATTCCTGACGTAAGATATTTTATTTTTTATTCAATTGTAGTGTTGCCCCATCTGCCTGTAGCAGTGGTAGCTATAGCCTTTCTAGGTCCACAAAGTGCACATCCTGTCCTGCTGGATATGCTTGCTCTAGTACCTCACAAGCTCCTGGGGCTTGTTCACTTGGATCATACTCTACCGGCAGCCAAACAACCTGTACAAACTGTCCCTCCGGTCAAGCTTGTCCTTCTACCACAACAGCTTCTGACAGCTACACCTGTCCACCAGGTAAAATAATTACATTATTGTTTTATTAAGGTCGTGACATTTTTTTTCTGATAACGTGTCCATTCTGGATTAAAAAGAATGTAACCTTTGATATATATTTCCAAGTTTAGATTGAAATATAATTTAAAACTGGTGTCGTCTACAATCATATTGCGGGCCATGGCTCATTTGTAGCGAGTGCTCTTCGTGAACTGAACATGCTTTGATTTACCGTTCACGGATTTGAGTCCGCCTTTCGACCATCAGGTATATGAGCGAGTCACATGTTGTGGCTCTGGCAATCGTGAGGTTGTTTTTACGAGGTTTCTTCCGGTTTTCCACCATTATGAGGCTGTGTACACTGTGAAGTGGACAATCCATCATCATATAAGTGATATACCCTTGAGTATGAAGTTAAACACCAATCAAACAAACAAATCAATCATATTGCATACTCCAGTAGGCTGATGTTTTGTTTTTTCTTTTCAGGTACCTATTCTACTGGTCAGCAGACATCATGTACTGAATGTACTGCTGGGTTTAACTGTCCATCGACTACAGCTAGCACAAGTGAAGCATGTTTGTCTGGGACTTACTCATTCCAGGGTGCAGCTGCCTGTAGTATGTGTCCAGCTGGATGGCAATGTCCGCTATCAGATGGCTCACAAAACAGTCGCTGTCCACCTGGATTCTACAGTTCTGAAAATGCTACAGCATGTACAGAGTGCCCTGCAGGAAAAGCTTGTCTTTACACAGATTCTACTAATATCCTAACTTGCCCAGCTGGCACTTACTCATTGAACTCACAAACCACTTGTACTGTTTGTCCACCAGGCTATGAATGTAGCAGCACAACGTCCGATACAATGACTGAATGTACTACTGGCTATTACAGTGCAGGCGGACAAAGTGCATGTATTCAATGCCCTGCTGGTTATGCATGTCCATCTAAATTTGACAGTTACAAGATAACTTGTCCTCCTGGCACTTATGCAGAAGCTGGATCGACACAGTGTACTGAGTGTCCGGCTGGTATGGAATGTCCATCAACACAGACTGTAGGAACTGACTGCGCCGATGGATTTTTCAGTCTTGGCTTCGCAACAGCTTGTACTGAATGTCCTGCCGGGTATTTCTGTGACACTGGTAGCAAACAGTTAAATCCAGTTATTTGTCCAGAGGGTCAGTACAGTCAAGTAGGAGCGACAGTGTGTACTGATTGTGATGCAGGATACAGTTGCCCTGAAGGAAGCACATCCGCTAACCCTATCACTGCTAAATGTAGTAAAGGGTATTACTGTACTGATGGTAAAGTAGAAACTCCTTGTCCAAAAGGAACATACGGCGGTGCTTTAGCTCTGACCCTGGAAACAGAATGTACACCGTGTCCACAAGGGTATTACTGCCCAGAAGGAACAGAAGGAGCGCCGCGTTCAAGTCTTATCTGCCCAAGGGGCCATTTCTGCCCTGAGAGCACAGGGGATTATAAGGATAACCCTTGTCGGGCAGGAACATTTTATAACAACCTTGGTGCTGTGGCACAAACAGAATGTCAGAAATGTCCTCAAGGTAGATTTTGTCAAGCGGGTACAAGTGATCCCTACTGTGATACCTGTATTTGTCCTCGTGGTCATTACTGCCCTACAGAGACTGGTGCACCGAACCCATGTCCTGCTGGTTTATACACAGAAGAGGAAGGAAGCACTGGTCAGGAATTTTGTAAATCTTGTCCTGCTGGCCACTACTGTACCGAGGGCACAGCCACACCTACTCCCTGTTCTCCGGGTACGTTTAACCCTATGATAAGTGGTCAGAATGAGACATACTGTGCTTCATGCACTGCTGGGATGGCTTGTAGTGACTACGGTCTGACAAAACCTAACTATGCCTGTTCACCTGGATACTATTGTCCTGGAGGGAACTATCGCCCAAATCAAACAGAATATGCTTGTCCTGCTGGCACCTTCACTGATCATAATAACTTAACTGCTATAGAACAGTGTGAAGTTTGTTTGCCATCAGTCGCATGTTTACTTGGAACAGGAGGAATTCAGAAATCACCCGTGGCTTGTGGGATGGGTCACTATTGTCCTGCTGGAACAGGTGCCCCCAATCAATATCCATGTCCAGCCGGAACCTTTACCAATCTGACAAATCTCGTAACTAAAGATGATTGTTATATCTGTCCTCGTGGATGGTACTGTCTGGAGGGTTCCTCAGCACCAACAGCATCATGCTTCAAAGGTCATTGGTGCCCGGATGGTAAGTACACCTCTGATTTTGCTATTGTATTCACTGTGACAGTTGTATATAGTAGTAACACTAATAAAGTTATAAATAAAAATCAATAAAAATAGTAAATCAAATTACATATATAGTTGTTTCAAAAGTTTATATATATGGTGAGAAACAACTGTGGTGTCATTGCTTGCTAATTACCTTATACTAAGAATGGAAATAAATCAGGGTTTTTTTTTTCACTACTCTTTTGTTTTCTTTGAATTTGTCATACAGATTATTATTTTTCATGATGAAATTTTTTTTTTCTTCAGGAACACCAATGGGAGACAGCAACCCTTGTCATGCTGGATCTTTCAGTAATAACCTTGGTAACACTCGATGGGAGCAGTGTGAAGATTGTACTCCAGGAAGCTATTGTCCACAGGCTTCAGTATTGCCAACACCATGTCCAGCGTAAGAAGCTTTTTATAGCTTTTTTCAAGATTGCTGCCTTAATAAAGGCAAAATAGCAATAATTATTTTTCTTAGCAAATTTCATTTTCCACAGCAAATTTCATTTTCCACATGTTCCTTTGAAACTTACAAAAAAACATACAAAAGAATGTATTTGACTAGCATTAGCAGATTTATATAGAGATGAACCGAACATGTAACAGGAAGAACATGAGCCATAGTATTAGCCTGCTAGAGTCAGATTTTTGTGAATTTTGGACGGCTGCCTTTTCTGCCATTACATTTCTAAAAATTAAACGCTATTTTCAAAAATGTTGTCAGTAAATCACATTCTTCTGTGTCAGGAAATCGGCCAGCCGATTGCCTGAAGCAAATATATTTTTTTCAGACAAGTTTAAACCAAGAAACAATTGTCCAATTCTGTCCTTTGCCTGTTAGGCATATTGCGTGATTGAAACTGCATTATAAACTCGAGTATAGTTTATTCTTGTCGTTTTCCTCGACCTATCTTGCCCAGTACTGTAAATTCATATCACTTCGCTGTTGTTGTTTCATTTCCATAACATGTACTCTTTGAGCTGATTGGCTGACTGTTGCTGTGCATTGTCCGTGTTTTGTGAACTTGAAGAATTGTCCTCCGTTATACACATAAAGTATTACATCAGCAGAAAATACGTGGAGATTACTGCACATCTCATACCAATATGTGTATGTTTCGCATTATTTACTCATCTCAAAATCATATTTAGGCTGTGTTTTCTGGCATAATAGAAAAAAAGAAAGGAAATGCAATGCAACAGCCATCATATATACTTCTGGCTGCATGCTATTATCACAACACGTGGCTTTCAGCGTAATTTGCTATTGACGGCCGCAGTGCCTGAGAAAAAACACAAAAATTAATTTAACTGCTTTTTACGCAAATTTGAGTGAGTTTATAGAAAGGTTAACGATTTAGAGGCAGATTTCACCTTTTTTTTTTCAATTTGGTACCGCTGAATTGCTGATTACTTTAGGCTAATATCGTGGACATTGCATAGTGAGTGTTTTCACTGGTTTTATTTTGTGACTGGTTTCATTTCCAAACCATGCAAATGAAACATTATTGAATCAAGGCTTATTAAACTGCCACATTCAATAGCTTTGGTTATTAGAGCAGTTTCCTTTTAACTATTTTGTAATTAAGTGTGTAAGTTTGCGATCCAATGATTATTACTTTAATTTCTTAATGACGACATACGTAAAGTGTATTTTCCAAGAAAAGGGAGGTAACTAGACTGTTTAAACATTGTGACTAGGCCTACAATGAATAATTTTGTTTCCTTTATTTAGTGGTAGCTTCAGGGAGGATATTAAAGGAGAAGCATTGGCTGATTGTACAGAATGTACTGCTGGGTATTATTGTCCTGGAACAGAGAACATTATGCCATTACCTTGTGGAAAGGGAAACTACTCAGACAGTGGAGCAGCATTGTGTACATCTTGTGAACCAGGACGTTATTGTGATCAAAATGCTACAAGCTTTGCTTTCATGGAGAGCTCCCGAGTATGTCCATCAGGGTTGGAATGTCCACAGGGAATGGATAGAGCTCCTGATTTGGTTAGGGATGAATGTAGAACAGGGTATTATTGTCCAAAAGGCGATGTCAATCCCTGGCCTGTACCTTGTCCAAACGGAACCTTCAATTCCAAAATTGGTATGAAGCAAGTATCAGACTGTCAGAAGTGTCCTCCAGGCCAATACTGTGTTCCAGAAGGTCTGAGTGCACCAGCTGGAGATTGTCCTGGTGGTTATTTCTGTCCTCTTGGAACTGGTGACCCATATTCCTTCCCATGCCCTATTGGATTCTACAGGAACAGTTCATCAAAAGAATCTTTCCAAGATTGCGCAGAATGTTTATCAGGATATTACTGTGATAGAGAAGGTCTGGCTGAACCAATAATTTGTCCTGCAGGGTCTTTTTGTGTAAGTGGCAGCACATATCCATCACCTTGTCCACTGGGAACTTACAGCTATTCTCTTGGACTTCGCCGAAGCTCTGATTGCACACCATGCCCAGGTGGTTATTACTGTGATGGAATTGGAAGGACCTCCCCCACGGATGTATGTGATGCTGGATTTTACTGTCGTGAGAAAGCTTACACATCTGCCCCACCGGATGGAGCAACTGGAGGTGTATGTCCAGCTGGAGGATATTGTCCTCCTGGTTCAGCTGTGTCTACACCATGTCCTGTAGGAAAATATAGTGCCTCTCCTGGCTCTAAGACAGAGTTTGACTGTATTCCATGTGACCCTGGGTTTTACTGCGCAGGATCAAGTGGAACAGGTGTTTCTGACAAGTGCGCTGCAGGATATTACTGCACTGGAGGAGCTGGTGTACCAACCCAATTTGACACTCCGGCGGGTCATTACTCAGAGCCAGGTGCATTCAAACCTGAGCCATGTCCAAGAGGCCAATATCAACCAGCACAGAGATCTTCTGCTTGCTTAATCTGTCCACAGGGGTATTATTGTAATGGAACAGGTACTGTGACTGAAATTATATGTCCCACAGGCAACTACTGTCCAGAGGGCAGTGAAAATCCCACCCCATGTCCCAGGGGTACCTTTTTAAATGATGTTGGTAAATTTATTGAAGAACATTGTAACCCTTGCACACAGGGCTCTGCTTGTGAATATTATGGTTTAAGTGAACCGAATACTCTCTGTCATGCAGGACATTATTGTTCATCTGGAGCTAACACATCTACCCCTGTTGGAGAGTCATTTGGTGACCTTTGCCCCCCAGGATATTATTGTATGGAGGGAACTGCTGAATTCGCTCACTCTCCTTGTCCTAATGGAACATTCAGTAACTACACGGGAAATGCTGGTTTGTCTGATTGTATGTCATGTGACCCTGGAAAAGTCTGTTCTGGACTAGCTCTGACTGAACCTAATGGAATATGTTCAGTTGGATATTACTGTCGTGGAGGAGCTTTGACTGACAAACCAAATGACGGTGGAGCCACAGGATCGTTCTGTCCGACAGGACACTACTGCCCAGAAGGCATAGGTAACAGTTTTGGTTACAATTCATATGATTTATAAAGAGCTGATACTATATTGGAGCATTCTGGCTATGAGCTGTTTGTTTCAAAAGTAGCAATACGGTCTTAACTTAAATTAACTTTCCAATGTTATGAAATCACTCCACATCTTGGTTGTGCCAGTGTCAATTGTTGTTGGAATACATTGCATATATATAAGTGATATACTCTTAAGCATGGCCTAAAACACCAATAGATCAATCAATCAGCCATATTGGATTCCTGTGTAGTAAACAATCCATAGGTTGAGTCTGGGTCCAGCAATCACAGGGGTGGTTTTTACGAGGTTTCCTTTGGGTTTTCCCCTAAAATTAGGAAAAGAACAGTGTGAAGGGGACAATCTGACATCATATAATGAAATGCCCTTGAGAATGGTGTTAAACCAAAAACAATCAAACAAACTAGGTTGAGTCACAAAATAAATGGCTTGAAACAAATCAACCCATGATGTTATCACAATACTTGTGAGCAATATACCAGTTTCGTCACTGTAAACCAATAGATGCTCTTTACAACATATTACAATTGTCTGACCAGATACTGTATGTCTGTCCCTTTTCATGAACATTCTTGAACACATGTTTTTCTTTATCCAGTGCTTTTGCCCTGTTATTATTTACAATGTAATATCACATGTTAATCTAACACAATGAGTTCTCATAGCATACAATTCACATCTAAATCCTTCCGTTAAATGTTTCCAATTAGAATTCTATTGAGTTTATGTGTATATAGATGTAAGCTATATTTATGGTAAAATCGATTGTGTTTTGCTGTTTCACATGTTGATTTGTGTGTTTCTCCAGGTGAACCTATTCGCTGTCCAGCTGGGTCCTTCATGAATATAACAGGCCTTCACTACTGTTTTGATTGCCCCGAGGGTTATTTCTGTACTGATGGAGAAGTTCCATTAAAATGTCCTAGAGGGTATTTCTGCCCTGTCAATACAACATCAGCCCAGCCACCTTGTCCAAGAGGAACCTACAACCCTGATCTAGGTATCCATTGTTATCACAGCACTTTATGTTCATATGCTTTACTGAAATGTACATGTACATTGGAATGAACTAAACTTTTAGAACAAATGTTTTATTGAGAATTTTGCAAGAGATAAATAAAATCTTTACTTTAAATAAGTATGCTGTCGGTTGCCTTTGTAGTTTGGGAAATGGCAGGATATTGAACATGTTGTGATTAACATTCTTTGTTTCGCTAGGTTTGAAGTGTGTTCATCTCAAAAACAGTGCTTTAGCTGTATTTTTCACAAAAAATAAATCAGAAGTATTAATATAAGTTTATAAAGATTGATTTGTAATGAAAAGTTTTTCTTTGTGATTTTTCTATCAGGAATGGCTTTTGAGTCTGACTGTAAGCCATGTCTGGGAGGTTACTACTGTGATAAACTTGGCGCAGTTGAATTTGATCTCAGTCTCAACGATACAGGCATTGGTATTTGTTCTGCTGGATACTTCTGTAAACAAGGTAAACTTATCATGTCTTGTAGTTCTGGATATACTCTGTTATATACCTTGTATGTCCTTATATTTCTTATGGAGTGATCCTGTGTGTGCAGCTCTCTGGCTAATGGAAGATTGTGTGAAGAGTAGCAATGCTGTCTTTACTTAGCACTGGAGGAAAATTAACTTTCCAACATTATTGAAATGCTTCATATCTTGGATGTGCTAGTGTCAATTATTGTTGGAATACACCACCGACATATAAGTGAAATACCCTTAAGCATGGCTTTACAAACCAATCTATCAATCTGGGTGTGCACATACCTATCTCAGCTTAACTCTGTTTATAATCAAACATATTACAGCCTTAGTGTTCAAAT
>JARFOD010088769.1:0-12509 GCA_031763545.1 Mopalia muscosa | reverse complement strand
GCACCTGAGAGTGAATAATAAAGAACACCGTTTTGATAGAACGGTAGTTAAGATCAGTTTCTATGATATTGTGAGAAACACATAAGCTACTTACCCCCGAAATATTCCGACTCGTCTACTCGGACCTTACTGTTCATTTCTTCTTCACTTAAATCCTTAGTTCTGTAACAAAGCCAAATTTAAAATACGAATAAATAAAAATCATTCAAGTTCAGATTAAAAGAAAGGTAGATGTTTCAAATTAATTTACGGCAAAGCCTATTTTTTATTTTTATTTTTTTTTAAATATACAACTTTTGTGGTATTGTTAACACAATTTAAAATATGTTTAATCATATAATGTACATGTGACACACGATAATGCTTCAATGCCGTACCTTGTTAAATGATTTATTACGACTTACAACTAATATATAACCTGAGATGGATTGAGTTAGGTGCACGATTGGCTTTTGTCATACTTTCTCGCGTTACTTGTCATGTACAGGCAGTCAGTCAACGTTTTATCTTCAACGTCACGTGATGCTTTGCCTAGAATAAATTATAATAAAGCCAGTAGTGCACCTTAATGGCTGGATTACCCATTAAGAAAAATAAGCAGTAGTACATTAGCAAAGTGGCTCAAGCTATAAATTCTTATTTTGGACACTTTTTATGCCTTCTTAATGTAAAAGTGCAGAGCTTTAATAAACCGTTTGTATGTTATACCAGAAAGACATAACTGTGTTAGCATTGGTTATTTGACAACTTTACAAGAGGTTTATTTTCTACTTCCAAGCAGACCAAACGGCAAGTTTTACTTCAGTGTTCGCTCAGGCGTACATCCCCTATTTTCAGATTTGTATCAATAAAGGTAAGCTTCGAAATATTAACTTAAAGTACGGCATGTACTATCCATTCAAGAGTTAGGTGCACGATTGTTTTTCTCATACTTTCTCGCGTTAGTTGTCATGAACAGGCAGTCAGCCAACGTATTATCTTTAACGCCACGTGATGTTATGCCTACAATAAATGATTATAAAGCCAATAGTGCCCCTCAATACCACTCAAATGAAGCAGCTCATCATGTTACAAATGTACAATAGTATCCATGAAAAACTGTTATTAATGAAAATCATTCGTATGTCAAAATCTTGCTTTCCATTTAAAAACTACGTGGTATATACATAAGGCAATGACATTATCTATAGGTCTTAAAAACGAGCTTTTGTACAAAAGATAAAACGATATTGATGCATGTTTATTATGTAGGCTTGATTTCTTGTTACACTACATATGGCCGGTTTATCTATAATTTATTTAAATAATTATGTCATGATTTCATTAAATTTTAAAAAAAGGTTTCCAACTTTTCCTTAACAGTGAGTAAATACGTTAATGCGACCAATATCATTATCAATTTTAATAGACCTTTTATTTCTCCTTTGTCAAATGCTACATCTATATATTTTGCTAGAGCATATATTTAATCTTAGTTGTCTGTTTACATAAGCGTTGCAGATCCTGATGACCCGAGAACAACACGGTACTAGCTTTTCAAATCTTGGGTCGAGATGCCCCAGCCGATATCAGATTATATATAGTCATAAGACATATCACAATGCCATGTGGCACGCTTCAAATCTGGTAAACCAAATGTGTGCATCTGTGTGCGAGTATACACGTTTGCCACCCCCGAGGAACACATCGTGTGTCTCTGGAATAAAAAGAGCTGGAGAACAGATTTTGTGACGGTATAGGTCTGTCTTTGGCATTCGTTTGCACTAAAGATTGGAAGTCTTTTGTCTGTGTGAAACCAAAAGAATCAAGTCCCGCTGTCAGAAAATAAACTTATAATCCTAACGTTACTTAATTTTTTTGTTATATAACGGATCAAAAAGCGTGTGGGTTTCCATAGCTGAGAGTCGGATGGGCAGTAACACCCAATTCTGAAACCTTGGAAGGAAAACTGGTGAGTGTCAAAAATCTGGACAGTAAATATATTTCTAAAAAGCCATCACAAATTGACACAGGGATGTAGATAAATTAAAATCGACGAATCATCTCGTGTTCTCGATAATCTCCCAGAGACAAGTTTCTGAATAGATCTTAATCTCGAGTTGTGTTATTGGTTACCACCAGACATCTAGAGAAAAGAGCTTTATCCATTAACATGGTGTATAAAGTATTTTTAAATATGTATCCATCAATGTATTCGGTATAGGTTACGAATAAATCAGCCTACATATTGGTATTTCAGAGATATAGAGATTAAACAATGAATATATGAAACATAATTATGTAGGCCTATGTATTTTAGAATTAAGTTTCACCTGTTTCTTAACTGGCAAGTTAATTTCGCAAACGCCTTGATAAATGGAAGTACTTTTATAAGTTTTGTTTCTCAAAAGAAACCAATACGATGTGATATTGATTATGACATATTTTAAAGTTCAGAAGTTAACAGATAATCTGTAGACGATAAATTTACGCACAGAAAGAATGTCTACATACATATACTTGCTACAATTATCATGGCCAAAGTTTTGTCCTCGACCTTTGTTTTGGAATGAATTGTACCTTCATTATAAACCATTTTTACATTACACACAACTTCTGATTTAATGTAAAAAAAGGGAATTGGTGGTATTGTGGACATGTTTTTCTCTGCCAGAATAGAGTAATATATAGCCTCTACATAGTATAGACTTCCCCAGTCTAAAATATGTCCAGAACATTACACTTTATAAGTACAATAACACTATACACCTGCACAGTGTTCATCTGAGTCTCGAACTGGTCATACATACCTTACCGTTATATGACTTCGAAAGGTAACAATTAACTTTGCCAAAGACAATCTCTATAGTATTGCTGCATGAAATTAGTTGGATAATCTTCCAAATCTCTGACAATTCTCCTCCTCATGATCTTTGCGAGTATACCCGGTTGTGGAAATAAATTTAAGTTTGCTCAAGCTTAACAAAAGATCGAATATTAGAAATCAGAAACGCATAGGGGTTCATAAATAAAAATAATTCCAATTATTATAAAAACAAAATTTGATTTACATTGGCGACTATTTTCAATATGCATGTAAATAATGACAAACTATAGAGAAATAATAATAGTTCCCAACATTTTTTATAAACTAACGTCTATCGCCACCGGAAGCTCAGGTTTCTATTAGTGTATTATTTTTAATTTTATTTAAAAAAATATCATACAACATTCAAAATATTATTCCACTCGTCTTCCATCTGATCCGCTATTAACGATTATATTCATTAGTAGTTGTCCTTTAAACAGCCATTCTGGAAAACTTTGTCTCTTAATTATACATTACATACTTAGTATGATATCCGTGGACAAAATCCCTTACCATATCCGCCCCCCTTCAATTATAGACAACTAATATTTTGGTAATTAAATATTACTTACAGTTTCCTTTTGTAAGCACATATATGAGAGTAAGGGGAGTCCCATAGGTCGTCTTCCGCGGAGTAATACTCCTCTAGCTCAGGCATGATTGTAACTCTTTAACGGAATAACCGTAATCAACTCTACTAGTTACGTTAACTTCCTTAATACAAACTGAAAGTCAGGGGGGTGTTGTAAACATAGTCGTAAGCCCACAACTAGGAAGGCGGGATGTAAGTTTTGACACATCCCCATGCAGCATCCAACCGGTCCGAATGAAGACTCGCTAACGTCTCATTCCGGACCCCAAGACGTTTCTACTCAGGGCAGTCCAGTAGGTGAGACTCCTGTGACGTCACCACCTCCAGGAAACACGATCCAATATACTGCGGGCGAGAAGAGTCATTATACGTATGTCTATTTCCGTGTACTTTCACACCTTCAGACTTTCGGGTTTTCACCTTTCATTTATTTAATGAGTCTCCCAGACAACGTTTAAATAAAGACACTAATATGGAACGAATTTATACTCTATTTTGCTTACATCGGCCTTTAGTATATAATAAATTGTAAACAGTTGACAGCTCATTGTCAACTTGTTACAAACGAAAAGTACTTAGCATTTAATGAGAACAATACGAAATCATAAAGAGATGCTACAAATGTCTAAGGTCTTTTCATTCTCTCAATTATCGTTATTATTCGTTATATATTCAATTAAACTGTAGCTCTTTTACGAAGGAAATTCGGAAATTCCTTGTAAAATGTATTTTAATAATTTCATAAGATGCTGTGGTTGGTAGATATTAAGAAATATCGATGCTATTTGCTCTCATTGACCCCGTATTTACGAGAGGAAACATCCCTGGGGTTACCATTATCTCGATATGTTAGATGCAGAGAGGAGTTCCACAAGCTTATCGTTGAAAAGGATGGGCTGACGAGAAGGAACCTGACCTTTTGACCCCAAACACCTGTCAAGGGCAAGGAGGTATAACTAATAGGAGGCGGAATCCAATGTAACTTAGTACTACAACTGAACCGCGGAGTCTTCAGCACTCACATTCCAAGTTTTTCAAATTGCGGAGCAAAAAACTATTTGTTGTTTTTAAATTATCTGCTGTGAAATTTTAAGCTGGTGAAGGCTAGGCCGATTGTCTTAGATTGCCCTTCACATAATCTGTATGCCTTTACATGCATGATTAATGGAAATACCTACATACATCCTTGCTTTACATTAGTGATAGAATTTCGAATGTTTTCTGCAAAATGTAGCTTGTAATATATTATCAATCATTGGCGTTACTTACACAACTATATATAGAATGCCTTAATCAACAACATATCTTGATGTATAGCTTTATTTCACGCCTATAGCCTAAAGTTAAGTTGTTCCCTATCATTTAAACAAATTTTTCACCAAAATAAGAAAATTGTCAATAAACTCTGTACTATAAGCTCAGCATATTAAACAGTCTTCACTTTACACCAATGGCGGAACATTCCCAAAACATGAAAACTTCCTCCGGTTTTAAAGTGCAAATGGCTGGGAGCTATTCTAATCTAATTTTAATCGGATTTAATGTTATGGTTCTGTATGTGAGAAATACCATTAAGCACGGCGTAAATCGCAAATCACATGGAAATATCTTCAAGCCGAAACGATTTCCACACATCCTTTTAACAACAACTATGACATTACAGATTCCAAAATGCATCTTCAACAATCCTCGCATTTCCGTCAATTGGCGCATTTATGAAGCTACGCGTTTGTTCGAACTATAATTAATTTCTGCAAGGAACCTGCTGCCAACGACAATATATTTGACCTAGCCTGTACATACCAACAAAACCACTTAACGCTTATAGCGTTGGTATAATTAGGTTAGCAGTGTAGAAATATTTCATGGTGTTTCTGGAGTATTCATTTTGACCGTGAAGAAAATACTTTTGTATCCGACCGGTCAGTAGCGTGATACTTTCACGCAGCTGTTGGTGATATATACGGTGCTAATGGGTCTCTGAGCATTCCATGTGTCAATATTTATTGCTCAGGCTAAATGAGATAGGTTATAATTGTAGTTTCGATCATTTTGTTTTGGTCAGACATGAGTTGAACATCTTATATCTACATGTTGAGTTGGTTTTCGTTGACCATAATCACCATATTAAATCTTTTCCCGCCAGACTGAGAGACACTGACAAACCTAACGCACAAGATCTAAGGATAACAGGGGGATTGGGGAGAATCTATTTCAAGAGAAAGTATTTAAATATGCTTTTCAAATTCAACGGACAACGAAACATTTTCAGCAATCCAATGCAAAGTTTTTTTGTAAGTCAACACAAAATTCACCAAATACCTCATTATCAATGCTAAATACAATTAAGCAAACATTGGACCGAATTCTTGCGCCATAACGAACTTGTGAAACAGTATAGTTTTTGCGGAACAGTGTGTATTTTGTAATCAAATCGCGTCCGTACAGAGCAGTGACAAAATCCCCAGTTAACATTCCTTTGCCACGTTATCTAAAACGATGGTTCTACTTAGGGCCATAGTGATGGACATCTGTTTAAGATAGACTATTCTAGCAAATGATGTGTACAATAGCGATAGCATATTGGTAAATCGTGTATCTGGGATGTGTACAAAACATGGCCGATAATATAGAACATTACGTGTAGTTGTTGAAAGGATTTGTAAGGTTAATTAATATAAGAGTGATACAGTTCAATGAATACTAAATTTGTTTTAGCGGCATTTAGAAACTGGGATGAAAACAAAATAAGTAAGACATTATGTGTGGATTTGCAGCTTCCGACTTTATTTATACACAGCGTTTCAGTGCAGATACAACCACCGTTTTCAAGCTAATCAAAAACTATTAGCTTGCAAACGGTGCTAGTATCTGCTAGTATTATGAATACTAAATAGTGACTATTTCTCGGATTGAAAATAAGAATCAGTCATCATTGAAAGTATATTCTAATTATCAGAATGCTATAATTTATCTAGTTTTTCCGCAGATAGAAAAGTCGCACAGCTGTCGATGCATGATAAACTGAACTTGAAATAGTCTATCAACTGGCTGTAAGTGATATATCCGTCCTTTAAGGAGTCGTTGGCGGTAAATCAAGCCATTAGATTCGAAACATTCCATCGGCGATCGGTGAATGGCAGTTTCGAGGCTCTCGTTCACACCAGACGAAACAAAATAGCAAAAAAAAATTGACAATTAAATCTTGCAGAAAATTTTAAAACTATTCATGTAAGGCTATAGTATAAGTTTTTATCACGATTGGATTTAAATAACCGATTGTATACTGATTATATTAAGAAGAATAAATATATATATTTTTTCTAGTTTCTGTTCAGGCTGTGTTTTCATAAGAAAAGAAAAGTACCGTCACGACGTCAACAGTCATAAGGTAGATCATCAGTCGCTGTATTGGCGTCCACACTAAATTACAATGTTTACTGTCATCTATCTGAGCAAGACACTTATCAGACAGAATATCGTGAGCACCTACACAGAAGACCACGCCTGCGCAAAGGACAGACGGATTAAATAAGTTACCTCACAAATATAATTTATGCAGTACTTCAGAAGTTAGGACCTTATATACGATGATCTGTAAATTCGTCTCTCTCTCCGAGGATATTTCAGTCAATAGTATTTTAAAACGTATTTTAGCAAAATTGTTTTAGTGGATATATGTCAAGATAGCCTATACAGGTATACATTTGTTCTGTTTTTAAGCGTGATTGCATTGTAGCACTGGTGTGCTTCCATAAACTGTCTTACTCTTTCAACAAAACTGTAATAGAGGTAGTTGGGTCATAACAAAATATGTCAATGGAATACATTCCTTGGTCATAAACTTTATTGAGTGTTCCGTCGAATGTGTATAACTATGTGTTCGACTAAATCTACTCTGTAATTGTTGTAAAACAGAACGTGGGTTTTTTTTTAAAGTGAATCTTTCATTTTAAAAGTAATACATAGGAAACAATAATTTTGCACAAACATTCGTGCAAAGACAACACTTACCCTTTCCCACAGAGTGATTTGAAATGCGCGTTAACCTCCAAATTTTTAATCAAAAATTTCTCAAATAGCGTAATATATTACCGTTGAGCCTCAGAACCATTGCAATCTTTTAAATTACAAATAAACAAACATCAACCATACACAAATTACTCCTTTTTGAAAATCTTTTGATTTTGTGTTCGAGGTACTGTAATGAAAACCTAACGCATAATTCCCCAGCAAAGGGATAAAAGGTAACCAGAGATAGAAGAAAAATACACAGACCAGCTTTTCTGATAAATATATTAAATGCCAAATTTGATAACCATCTGCTGATTACTATACGACTTCTGAAAACCAGTCAAATCACACGATTAAAGTAAAACAAAATATTACTTGTTATAGTTAATTTATAATACAGGAAGGAAAGTGACATATATAACAGATGTAATGTCTTGAATCAAACAGGCACATGACATAGATTCATCTCATTATTTCTAAGGATACACCCAAAATTTTATGTTATCGACTTTTTTCTACAAATTTCATGTGGTTAATATTTTATTCAAGTACTATTTAATATGAACCCTCATTATTTTCCAAGGATAAATCCAACATTTTATGTTATCGACTTTTTTTTTGTACAAGTTTCATGTCTTCCATATTTTAATCAAATAATATTTGATATGGATCGATCTTTCATATTTGGGTTTTATAAATATAGTCTATATGTTTACATTTGTTTCATTAAATGATTGGCGTAAGTGTGAAACTTATCGGAATCCAAAAATTACGCATTTTGGTAAATCACCAGCATGTTATGTATGGGAATTAAGAATTAATTCTATAGTTTTCTTTTCTGTATTTTTTCCTTCTTTAGCTTTTCAACATGCGAACTTTTCACATGGAAAAGTATGAAGTTTGCCTAAACTATACAGAAGCAAATGTCGTGATGGGCTCATAAAGTTCTGTTGATGGTGTGTTTCCAACACACTGCCTGAATATTTACCCGTAGAGCATGCGCACTCTATTATTTTGCAGAAAGTTCTCCATCTGTTTGAAATAAAACCTGCATGAAGTGATGGATATCTGCAGTTGGCATGACAACTGGAATTAATGAACTGACTCGAGAGGTAACAGCGTTCGCCTAAGCTCAGACTTAGAGTGCGCAGGTCTGACCTAATTCACACGACTTGACTCACCCTTGACCTTTACCAGATCCGATATGGATCCATAGGGTAGCTTTTCAATAAGCAAGATTGTTGTACAGCATTGAATCTCAACACATTCTTTACTCTAACAGTATCGGTACCTTCCTATAACTTATACCAAGCTTCTAATGGCTAAATAACTATAAATCTCAGCATATGGAAAATTCAAGGTATTAAACATAGACATATTAAACCGGGCAAGAGAACCAGATTATAAGAATAACCCCAAAACAAAACAAATATACATTTTTGAGTAATTTATCGATGAAAAGGGACGCTGTTTTACTTGGGTGAACATTCGCTACGGTTCTGCTGTGTGCCTCTGTAGCTCAGTTGGCAAGAGCACTGGGCCTGATGAACAGGCCCAGCAGCAAACACAATCGTGGGTTATATATAGATCATGGCACTGGTTCTAAGCCGCTTATACTAGTTCGATTTTTTAAATATTTTTTTAAGCGTGTGCGCTTACTAACCCTTCTTCGATTTACCGTTCACAGGATCGAGTCAGTCTGTCAACCATCGCCTGTGGTATATACGAGTGAGTCACACGCTGTGGCTCCGGCAATCGCGGGGTGGTTTTTGCGAGGTTTCCTCTCGGTTTTCCACCGTATTCAGCCAAGGATCAGTGTGAAATTGAAACTCGGCTGTCATATAAAGGAAATACCCTAGCCTGAGTACTCCGTTCAACCCCAATCAAACAAACATTAACTACACCAAACATGAAGTTCAAAATCCGTTGGGTAGTAGTATAAAGTTAAGTGGAAACGTGATACATATGTATCATTCAAATGACCAAGCGGCCATCTTAAATTATAGTGGGAAACTTGTAAATCCATTTCCTGAAAAATGGTAAAACCGATCAAACTGAAACTTGGCACACATGTACTTGGTTCCAAGGCATATAATTTTGTTGTAAGAAGATTTTTGAATTTAAACAAATTAAGCCTCCAGGAGCCAATCAAAATGCTTCAATCCAATAAGCACACATAAACTTCGATATAAGGCGTATTTGTCAGAAGATATGTTTCTTATTTAATGGAAATTGGGTCTTCAGGATCCAGTAAATGGTATGTTTCCATGTCTAATTTAGGACGCTTAAAAACAATAACAGTTTTATTGACCCTCTCTTCCAATAATGCACATTGAAGCCAAAACGAGGCTGAACGGTAGAGAAAATATTGTATACGTTAGATCCTCAATACCCGGACATTGTTACTTTAGTAGATATATATCCAACAGCAAAACACATTTCTGGGTTATTTATTTATTTATTTTTTTTAATAAGACGCTAAATAATTTAGTGCTAGTGGTTTCTGCAGGAAGAATTTTCGTATGTTCTATCGAGTGCAGATTTTTAGAGCTCTGGCCCTACTCTCCAGTGTCTCGAGTTCCAATCCCGAAAGAGGCAAGCAGGAGTTTCTTTCTTGTAATTTAGAACATGTACTGCCAATTGACCTCACTACTGTTCTGGTCTTATCTGTATGCTATTTTAACAATTCAACAAAAACAGTAGTAATCAAGTGACCGTGTTTTGTTTACATACTGAGATAGAAATACTTTCCTGGCTGAGAGTAGTTTTTTTCCATTTAGCTGCATGGGTAGCAATCACTAGCCACGCTACCAAGAACTACTCCCAATAGTTCCTGGAATTCTGGGTCAGGATTGTAAACATAATGAACCATTAAACTGGTCAGATAACACCTGCTGGAAAACACACGAGTCTATTGCCACGCATAGATTTCCTTACGTGCGAATACGTATCTCGTTGAATCGTTTATACAGTCAACAAAGATACGAAATTGTACCGTATGACTCGAATTTTTTAGAATATGACTCGCTTCTGAATTCTAAATAATATTGAATTTAAGTAGCCTCTAATCTCGCTATAAATCACTCTGTGCTCTTCTTCAAATAGACAGCAACGCAAATGGCAAGCATGTCATGCTGGGATATGTGGATTTAGAGACAAAACACCATCGTACTCCATGTAAGTGATCATGTGATGAGCTTAAACACGCATACATAGTTTTGGACCTAGTACCCCGGCAAGACTCTTCCAATGAAGCGTAGCTAAGGTTTTTTTCCCAAATAACATTTAGTAGTTATGAGCGGATCGACAGACTTTCCTGGGACTAGCCTTATTAGGCGCTTGTTATTTACGTCCAACGTTACCACCCTGATGTCCAGCGGTACATGGTATTGTATTTTCATCATAATCAACGTCAGGCTCCTCCTGAGGGGAGTTTATAAGCTCGTCAGCGCTCTGAACGTAAACAGCATAAAGCCCAAAAGGGGGACTAATAAAAAAAGTTTCTTGAATCCCTCGTTTACTATAGGTTACAAATATAACCAAATATGTATAGTGAATCCCAACGTATATCATAAAAAGGGACAATTATTATGCCTGAATGAAAATCATCAGCAAAAAATATATATTTTAAAAATATACTGCTTTGTCTTAATGTGACTTTTAACATTTAAAAAAAATCTTTAGCTCATGTCATCATTCTTATACATATAACATTTTTTTAATAGCCGACTTCAGTCGTTCTCTTATTTTTGGACCTCTGGTGACCGCGTTCAAATTCTGTTTTGAATACCTATCTCTCAGAACTGAAAGGGGGAATCGGCATCTATGTACCATTCCTTTGCAATCGTATTTTCATGGAGAGTTTCTATAGCGGACGATATTAAGACAACTGTCGTAGGCTATGCCAGACCATCGCGCATTAATTTAGGTTGCCAATATTTGGGGCAACCTATGCCACAGCACAGCACATAAAAGAAGTGCAGAACAAGATGGACCGGATGTATCTCAGAGTCAATGTTTAGACGTAGGAAGTAGAATTGATTTTATTTTAGAATGATTCCATTGATGCTAAAACTAGAAAGAATTAAGAATGTCATCTAAAGTTGAGGAAATTAGGCCTACGTGAAATTTCCCTGATCAGATAACGAGACTTAAAGGCCCTATACTGTTATTTGTTTATGGGCGTGCTGGTTTTCTATTTTATGAGGGCAAATATTCATAGAACACACACGTTATCATAGTACTCATCTTTTAGTATCCTTAGTGATTTGTTTTCTGTTCCGGAAGCATTTGATTGGTCAGTCAGTTGCCCTAGTTACTATCACGTGAATGTAGCATGGTGTTGACAACAAAGAATTGTGAATGAGTTCTTTATTGAGATAAAAGCTTGAGAAAACGTACTAGTAGAGATGTGGCATGCTTTTATGCCCCCAGGTTCGTGATGCTATCTAAAGGGGTAATTGTCTATGATGAGGGCCGGCTGGGACTTGTCTTCTATCATATACACTAAGCTCATAATTGTTTATTTTCACTGCCGTTCTATAGTCCCCAGTTTCCGGAAATTCGGTGGAAACAGAGCCTAAAAAGAATCACCGGCCCATTAACAAACCGCCTGTTTTATCTAAACTAAAACATGTTTGGCATTTTTATCTAAAACATAGGAACCTCGCAAAATATATCTGCAATTTTTTCCCAGCGGACAGATATTTTTTACCAAAATAAAGCACCTAAATTAATAAGAAAATTACCAGAAAGCCAAAGCAAAGCCCATTAAGAGTCAAACAAAAAGTCAAAATCCTGCAATTAACTGAGAAGAATTAAATCAAAGTTTAGACTGTGTCAATGCGTGCACACATGAAAGTATCTCCTTTGTGCAATTTTCATAAATGCTATATATAATACTCTCACGTTATCTCTACGTACGGTATCCATGCGTTGTTCGCAGGTATAATGTCTTTTCCTAAATGAAAATAGGCCGGCGGCCGTGGCTTAGTGGTAGCGAGTGCGCTTCCTGAGCTGAACATGCTTCGATTTACCGTTCACGGGTTCGAGTCC
>JARFOD010088758.1:0-18182 GCA_031763545.1 Mopalia muscosa | reverse complement strand
GCTCTGTACATCAGATTAGAAAAACAGTCGTGTATGTATCTGAATAGTCATGATAAAAGACGAAGACCTCCACTGGTTGGTCATTATTTTTGACAAGACAACAAGAGCTTCCAGCGCATCAAACCAGTTATCTGCAAGAGTTAAATGGTCGGACCTTTAGCACGCCTTTAAATATAATTTTATCGATATCGCATATATTTCGATTTAATCGTTAAAGTGTGATAGTCAATTTCGGACAATTAGATACCTGTTTTTCAGCGACGAGGTTGATTAAGTCTTGTAAAGATGGCATAGTATCGACATAGCATCCAAATATGCGCCGTGTCTGCATAGCAATCATCGGCAAGGAGATTCCAAATGCTCCCCCGAATAAACCACAACACACCATAACACCACTCTGTCAACAACAACAAAACTGGTTACATGAACTTATGTGAGCGATGGATAGGTTACAGGATTGGTTGATTGGGGTTTTACTCCTTACTTGAGGTTATTCCCTCACATGAAGGCGTGCCCGTCAAATGGGTGAAGTGAACCACTTTTGAACCATTTGCAACACGACCAGACGTGAAAGTCAATGGACGTTAAACAAAACATTACAAACGGACTGGTTTGATGCTGCCCTCTCCTGTGAGTACCAGGGCAACAGAAAGCTCCCTCCCAACCCTCCACCGGTGCCTGGATATTATTAGTCATTAGCCATGTCAGTAATACAACCTCACACAACACACCGTTAACTCACATAATAAACACATCTGGAAAAAAATTGAAGTATGGACAGAGCATACTATGAACATGAGAAGACCTATCTCGCACAAGAAAGGGAATAAGGGGAAGTAATTCCCGACTTGCCTTTCCTAGGCAGCTGTTCGCCCTTTGAGCCGTCACAGAGGAGTTCACAAAATCAACCGTCACGTCGATGCAGTTGTTTATCCCCTCTTGTTTTGCTGTTGCAATCAGAGTGGCTTCATCTGCGAAACAGTAAAATCATTACATCGGTGCATTTTATAGACTTAAAAACGGTTTCAGAATTTGAAAAGGCTTATTTAATAATTTTCCATCATTTTGTTACAAAGGTAGCCCGTTCAAGCAATCGCTGGAATGCATATAAAACAAATGTTTTCTCTTTCCAGGGCTAGGCTAAGCCATACCATTCTGATATACTGACATTGTAATTGGAGAAATGTATTATAGTTCGCAGCATTGAGCTTTGCTAGTATTTAGGCAAATGTATGACAGACATAATAGCAAAATGGAGTTGCATAATGACCAACCTGATACGTCCCACAGCACAGTTCTGTCCGCCCCATTAGCCTTCACTGTGTCCAGTTTTTCTTGCTGCAAAACAAACAAAATTATATTGTAATTCTGTCAACAACTGTGTGATCACAGTCGGTAAAGGGGGTAACCAGTGTAATTCTAAATGCTCCTCCTGCCCTCACGACCAAAGAACATCGCCGCTCAACGTTCACCGGGTCGATCACTCGGGTCTGTATTTTTTCTATATCCGACAGCAGGATGATGGTGGAGTGTTATGTGATTACGGGTAAATGCGACATGAAACACATGAGATGTCCGGGGATCTTCGCACAAAACCCATCAAAAGTGTAGTGTTGCAATCACTACCAGTAGTCTATCGATGTTTACGGTGGATAACTCTTTCTTTTGCGCCGGGAGGTATTGTGCATTTGGAAAAGACGACTTATTTGTAATCTGCTGTTGCGGTGATTGGTGGCGACCGTCTGTAAGAGAAGAGCAAGGGTATCAACTTCACAATGGAAGTCCAGGGCATGAAACCCATTACGACAACGGCGAAGTTGAAATATATCTTAGGGACACGTCGACATTAAACGCAAATGTGACCGCTTGGCAAAGATTGTGGGCGTGCTTGCGATTGGTTGTCTTAAACAACGCGGTCAACACTTCTGACAGATTCGTCAGTGTAGCGTAGTACCCGGCCAGAGAAGAAATTGATTGGAATTGTACGGTGAGTGGGTGGATTATCCTACCTGTGGGGTAGGGGAGTTCTGCCTAGCCACATTCCCAGTCCCCTATCAACCGTATCGCCTGTGGGAGCTGGGTCGTGTAATGGATAAGGGTTTTGGTTTGAAACACGCCACTCAAACTGTAACTGGACAGGGTGACGCTAAATATTTCGCCCTACACCACTCAGCACTGACACGTTCATAGGCAAGTAAAGAGTGAGCGCGGATGTCGGCAGTTTACTACAGCCTGCAAAGCAGTGGTTGTCAACGATGATGCTGACGATGACTGGGTGGTGGAGCTTATCTTGTTGATGACGGTTTCCTTGTCGGTGGGGTATCGGTCGATGGGATCTACTGTTGGGTAGTTGCGCATTTTCCGAAGAAAGTCATTGCTGAGATCCACCATGTGCGTCTCAAGTATGACACGACCATCTATGACCGAACCTCACGTTTCGTTCAAAACGGGGGTGGGAAGCAAATCTACATGCGCTGTAATAAAGCGTGATCTTTTTATGTATATTTACAGGGAAATGTTTCAAGACCTTCTCCTCCACGCGTTGCAGCATGTGACGTAATGGTGTGGGGGTCGTTGACGTTGTCGTTGCTGATGGTGACATTGACTGCGACGTTGTCTTAAGTTGGGTTTTACACCTAACGTATACATCTTATTCCACTTCCACCGAATGGCTTCACATGTAGGTTAAAGAATAATTTCTATCATATAAACTGTATCACTTTGATTTTAGACCATGTAAATCATTTTCAGTTATAAGCTGTTTGTATATAAACACTTCAAAAGGTCAGAATGCCGTTATAACATACCGACATACCAGCATAGATAATTCTGGTTGTCGATGGTAAAACAGCCTTGGCCAGTTGTAGATACCACATGCCAAGACCACCGGCTCCAATGACCAAAACACTGGCGCCACCTAAAAAAAACAAAAGAAGGTTATAAAAATGGCCCTGTCCCATGTTTTTATAAAGGCCTGATGAGAATCATGAATGTCATAATGTTCACTTATGTGCATTTGTGATGTTATTATATGTTTCACCAAGACATGTATACCCACAATTCACTCATTCCAAGAAGTGCAGAAATATTTTCTGATATTCTTATATATTTATAATAAACATGACGTGTGATCTATTCTAATTTTTTCACGAAGACTGAAACGCCATTCAGACGGTCATATGAAGTGCTGTAGCCGCATTGCAGTCCACACCAAACACATGCAAAATACCTACAAATGAAACTTTTTAAGACAAATTCGTATTGTAAATTGTGTTGTCCCGTGTTAAACTACCACCAGTTGACGTCATTTGCGTTACGAATTGTTTGAACAAAGTTTCTTGGAATACTTAATACTACAAAAGTTGGCCCTACAATGGCGGCGGTTTTAATCACATGTAGAACATGTGCATGTGAATCAAAAAGACATTCGTGGAAGTTGTCCTACCCACTCTTTGGCGTCAGACATCAAATTTTTCGTAATGAGCTGTTGCCAAAATCAGGATATAGCAGAAACCAGGTACAAAATCTCCACCAGGAATTTCAAAGCAGTCTTGACAAAGTACGTTATAGGTTTATCTACTATAATAATCTTGTACATAAAATATCAACTGTGTCTTTAAATCATATCCACCTTTATACTTGGTCAATTGCTCAATAGCAGGTCGCCCTGATTGTACAGCGCTGTAAGCCGTTAGTCCGCTACATGGTAACATGGAGGCTAGATCAAGGGGAACATTGTCTGGTACCTTTATAACATACTTCCGGTCTATTACTGAAACATGGGTGGAATATCTGAAACACATTTATTCAGGAAATGTATTTAAATGAATTTAAAGCCTTTTGTAAAAAACATTATTCAAATAGAGAGGTCAAATACAGACCTGAAACATTTGGAATTATTCAGAAAACCGTGACCAATAAAATGGTTGGAATCCATCAATATTCTAAACATTATTCGTGAACCTACCTGCCGGGATGAATCTGGAATCTGCGGATGAAATCTCGCGGTAGGTCCGCGACTAACGTTTAAAATGTATTCTAGGGTGTCAACATGATGAAAATAACGTGAACAAACTCTAATCTAGTCCTCTAGCGTGAAACTGCATTTAAGAGAATTGAAAACACCATAAAATTGAAATCTGTATAAAACTGATCTGACGAGGATGAAGGTGTAACGTTTCGAAAATCAATTAAACATATTTAAACATTGTCCTGATGTGTTTGTTATATTTTAACTGACCCCCCGGAAACGAGGTAGCCGATGGTATTTCTCAGTCCAGGGCAGAGGTTACCAGCTCCATTCGCACAAAATCCACAGTCTGTCTCGTTACAGCCGATCCAAGGGTACACCAATACTCTGTCTCCCACTTCTAGCTTTGGAGCACCTACACGATGAGAGTGAAAATGTTTTCAGTTTATAGTGGGTAATGGTAATTATGTTAAAGCTTACAAAACAAGGCGATAAGTACAACTATCAGATTATGGATATGACGTATCGGACATCTAGTGCCCCGGTGAAGGGGTGGGCAATTGGTTGTGAATGTGATCAGCCCGACATGCCAGAATTTATATGAATCACCATGCTATGGCCCAACACCCAGAAAAACCCAGTCGCAAGGGACGAGTCTGCCATGGTTAATCTGAACAAACAAAAGTATCCCTACCGTCCTGAGGATCTGTCCCAAGCGAGTGGACAACTCCAGCGATTTCATGACCTATAACAGGAAGCGACAAACAATTTCATATGAGAGATACAAGATAGGCTGACCAAAGCACATAAAAAAAATAATGGATGAATCAGGGAAGGATCGGGGAACTATTATCTTTAAAATGGTAAGTATGAAAAAAATAACATGTACCTTATACAAGTAGACCTTAATAGAATCAGTGAGAATGAAAGAAAATGTCACCACAACATGTCTACGTCAACAATATCCGTTCAGACTAACCGTTTGTTTTTTTTTCTTTGTGCTAATGATTTTTTTTTTCTGCGTGCTTAAGTTTTGGGGGATTTTTTTCTTTACTTGGAATTCGCCATATTTATGTGGTTATATATTTAGATCAAAACAAACATTCTATGATCCGTTGTTGAGAAGTTTAAGCCATAGACCTACAATTGTAAGTTACAAATTACACAAAAACGAAAAAGATCAGCATATTGTATTCGCGTTTGAATCCCATATATCCAATAGAATCTCAAACCCAGTAAGGGTATACCAATTTACAAAATATACATACATATCACATGCGATTGCGTATGATCACATTATTCTAGCGCATTGGCGATTGCCTTTATGGTTTTTTTTTCAAATATTGGGGAATAGCTTTAGTTAATACAATGTTTAGATAATGTTCTCATCCCTATAGTACCACATTTTGCAGATAAACAAAGGGGAATAAACTGTACATTCACTTACCCATTACCAGTGGGAGATTGAAGTTCGGTAGTGAAGTAAACTTGAACACTTTCTCCCCACCGAGGAATATCTTATCATCTTGGGCATGAAGGTCAGAATGGCAGACACCGGCAAATGCAGTCTTCAAGAAAAGAATATTGATTATATATACTTGACTGACGAATAAACATAAACTTAAATACCCTAACAATCATTTCTAATAATTTACTTCATCTCTCATAAGAGTAAAACTGTTAAAATATCCCATGTTTAATTATTTTAGTGCAGCTCATGCGCGAATGGCTATACGGCTCTATTCTGACAAATGACTTTAAACTCAGTATATTCGACCATCATACTGCTATTAGGATGAAAGACAAAAAATGTTTAAATATCTTCGCGACATCACTGCAGCTGTTTATACACGAAACAAATAAACTACATCCGGCCAGCAGTATTATATACAACCTTTCTGAAAAATCCAACCAGCCTTTGCGTTTGATTGCACCAATGACGTCATTGGCACGTATTTGTAAATGACAACAATATTCACCGCCACACTAATGCGTAAATATATGTGTATGAATGTCTCCGTCGTGTTTACATCTGCGTAGGCCCATTATTCTCATCCAAGTTTGTTCACTAACGATTGGTTATCTTATCGCCTAGAACAACGACCGACGAGCCCCCCATATGACGGATCATGGGATTTTCGATCAAAGGGTATACCGAGAATTTTAAGAGCCCTCGTCTTGTAAATTCGACTGGCGCAAGATAAGAATGGCGCCAAATTGCGTTTAATCAAGAAATTATGATTGCGGCGATTTCGCTTAGCATGCCGAGGCTGGTATTAACGAACCGTTTCCAGGGGTTTATAAATCAAGGCAGCACACCATTAGGTCCGTGAACCAGACCCTTCTCGCGTTAACGTGTGATCCTCAGGGTCGGTAACAATGCAATCTCTATCAAATTCAATCCAAGTTCAACAAATGGATCCTATAATTAACTCAAATTAAAGGATTGTTGTGGTTCTTAAAAGTACATCAAATCATTCTTTCGCTAACGTTGACCGTATAAAGTTCAGATTAAAAAATATCTTATCAGAAAATCAGCTCAACCATAGATGCAGTCTTTATGATAAACTAATAAAACCAAAAGACAATGGACAGCATTCAATTGTTCTTTTTCTTGATCTTTCAAAAGCGTTCGACACGGTTAGCCATGCAATACTGTTGGATAAAATGAACAGCTATGTATTCAGGGGCACTCCAAATAGTTGGCTGCAAATATCAATGATATTACTAGTGTCAGTTCACTACTTAGTTTAATCCTGTTTACAGATGACACTAGTGTTACTTACGACTGTGACAGAGCTGACTTAGCTATTGAAACTGTTTCTTTGGAAATGGAAAAAATATGTACCTGGCTAGCGGCAAATAGGCTATCGTTAAACATAAATAAGACAAAATATGCCAAAGTCTCATCGTGTCAGGAATCTTCCGTCTTTGTTCATTTTGGGCATAGAAGTGGAACGACAACCGCAGTTCAAATTGTGGGGTCTCTACTTCAACGATAAGCTAACTTGGACCCCCCATATTAATTTTGCCTGTAACAAGGTATCCAGGAATATTGGTGTTTTGAGCGGTAACATGTGAGACGTGTTGTGGCGTCACAGGTTTGACCGTGATGATCGTGGGTCTGTGGACTCCGTTGTCTAGAGAAAGGGGGACGCAAGTATTATATACTCGTTCGGAGAAAGGGTGTGTCGGCGGTTTTAAACAAGAATTCAAACAAGACAGGATTTAATTAATTCTATGGCTGACCATGGCGGGATATGGACAGTGAGAATAACCAAGCCATGTTATGCAATGACTTTTGACGTTGAAACAATGCACCATGACAATAAACTGTCGTCTCAACGTGGCTCATAGCGTATTAAAGGGAACGTTTCAGCAAAGCCATTGCTCGAGATATGCGAGTACAGTTTGCGCTAGCTATGAACAACTAGCGCCATATATACTGGCATCGTCGAAGGGGAGATCACAATCACCCGACTTCAGTCTATGTACACGCTGTACAGTTTTAAAGTCAGTCCCTTGATGTCTTCACGCGTCCCCAAGGGTGTGATATAGCCTGTTATTGTCTTTTTTTTATATAAAGATTTATTTTATTTTATTGAAATAGTCTATACTATGGGTGTATATGGTCCAACAGATCGATTCATGACACGTCTATCCCCAAGTTTTCGATTTTTTTATTTATTTTTTTATTTAAACAACTTGAGTGGAGTCTTGCGAGGGTTCACGCTAGGGGACGAGAGTTCACATGGAGTGCTGTGAGGTGACCACC
Source organism: Mopalia muscosa (assembly GCA_031763545.1). NCBI lineage: Eukaryota > Metazoa > Mollusca > Polyplacophora > Chitonida > Mopaliidae > Mopalia > Mopalia muscosa. The sequence goes on along the minus strand of JARFOD010088758.1, from coordinate 10,437 downwards.
AAGACAGGAGGAGTGATCTCCCCTGATGACTCAGGCAGGTTCCCCCTAGGGCTGTTCTGGGGTGGGATAGATGTCTCCCCGTTATGCTAATTTGCGTGTCTCTCGCGAGTGTTGACGCGAGTGAACGAGAGTGGACATGGGGTGCTGTGATGTCACCACCATGACAGGTGGAGTGATTTCCCTTTGCTCCACCACCATGGCAGCTGTGACCGCTTGTCCCTCTGGGACGCGTGTCACAGCCGCATCGCACCGGACCACGGCGGCTGCGGCGCATGCGCCAACACGCCACGACCCCACGACGCCCTGCTGCAGCGTTCTGCTGTGGCGGCGGCGGCATTCTGCGGCGTTACGCCGCAATGCCTTTGTCACGGCGTCGTGGGGACATGGGTCCTAATTAGGAGATAATAAGTCCTAATTAGGAGATAACACGGAGACGTGCTAATGGGATATGTCTCAATCAAGGGACTAAAGGTCTTAATCGAGGGACAAAAGGTCTTAATCGAAAGACTTATAGACCCAATCGGGAAATATAAGTACCAATATACTTTCCAGATTGGAATTATAATCTCCTATGGTAATTATATTGTCCCGATCGGGTCTGATAGTTTCCCGATTAGGATTTGTGGTTTCCAAATTGGGACTAATAGTCTCCCTTTTGGTACTTATAAACTCCCCTTTTTTACCTAGTCTCCCAACTGAAACTAAGTGTCTCCCCATTGGGACTTATTTTCTCATGATTATGATTTATAGTTTCCTGATAGGGATCGATTAACTCATGAAGGGCAACATACGGAATCGAACCCGTGTGCGGTGCATCAAAAAGGGGTAATAGGCCGATACTTTAATGCTAGGTTCCCTCTGTCGTGTTATTCGTGACGAACGCAACGATTGGTCATTCGTAGCTGATCGCGGAACTTTTCTAAAATGTCAGGTTTGGATACTAGGTGATGCGAGTCGATTTATTCTGGTTTGATTTGGTGCTATTGGTCAATTTTAGTTGACACGATCTGTCAAGATCCGATAGGATTGTCCTGATTGAGTCCACGGTTGGGTCTTGATGTGACACGATCATCACGATCAGAGTCCCCGATTCGGGACGATCGGGTAGTGTAAGGCGTATAGAGAAGTTGGGTTAGTATTTGCTATTACATAGTACGGATCGTCCTAAATCGGGGACTCTGGTCGTGACGATCGTATCACATCTAGACCCAATTGTGGACTCACTAGGGACAATCCTATTGGAACGTATATGATAGTATCTGAACGGGAGACCAGATCGTGTCGCCTAAAATTGACCAATCGTGACTATATCGCATCCAAGTGCACCAACTCGTACCAGAATCAGACCTTCATGCCTACCATAAAAGAAATTTATGAGTAAAACAGTTGCCATTTAGGAGTATTTGATATAATTTTGTGTTTAATACAACATAGCAAAGAATATAAATTCTCTGTGTGTATTGATAGCATATTGGTATATTTCACATACATTATGCCTACAAAATACTCCAGAATACACTGGGTAGGCAGGTCTGCAGAATATATGACTCGCATCGCCTTTTATCCAAACTTGACATTTCAGAGAAGAACCACCATTAGCTGCGAGCGACCAATTGTCGCGTTTGTAGCACGACCGAGAGATCCTAGCATTAGCGTGTCGGTCTACTATCTCTCTTAGATATACTGCACACGGGTTCGAGTCTGCATGTTGCCATTTATGAGGGAATCAATCCCAATCAGGAAACTGTAAATCACAATCAAAAGAAAATAAATCCTAATCGTGAGACTTTTAATCCCAATTGGGAGACTAAGTAACAAAAGGGGAATCCTATTAAGTCCTTAGTCGCATTAGGATCGGGAAACCATTAATCCTAATTATATGAATGTATAAAATGAGTCTGGATTTCAAAACTATTAGACCCAATCGGGACAGTATAATTACCAAAAAGTAACTATAAGTCCTATCTGGAAAGTATATTGATACTTATATTCTCCCGATTGTGTTTAAGCCTAGGTAATAGATAATAAGTCCTAATTAGGAGATAATTTGTCTTCTGATTAGGACTGATTGTCTCCTAATTAGGATATTTTAGCCTAATTAGAACTTATTATCTCCTAATTATGACTTATTTTCTCCTAATTAGGATATAATCTGACAGATTTTTTTTCACATCGTGGCCTTCGCCTCTACGCTGCGGTATTAATTTATCCCGGAATAGTCGTTTTTAAAAAGTTTAACTTAGGGTAAGTTTGAACTTCCCCAAATATGCTACTGTCTACCGTGTCGTAAATGCCCCATTTTAAGGAGTATGAACTGTCAGCCACAATTATATTCAGAAAGAAGGCCACAAAGGCGATACTGATCAGACACCTAAAACGAACATAGTACAATGCCAACAGACACAGGAAACTGGATGGCTATTTTTGTCAAATATAGGAAATATAGGAGGATTTCACAAAATATACGGTAATAAAGGAGGTCCCAAAAAATATAGGAAAATATAGGAAATATAGGAAGACTATGACCCCTGAAAATCTTGTCATATTTGATAAGACGTGCTAACCTATTTGTTTCAGCATTGGTTACATTGGTTGATCTTGATCATCTACACATCGTTCAGGTATCCGCTTAATTCTGTCATTGCATAGCCCTATACATCAACATAGCTAGATGGGTGTGTGTGAATATAAAATTACAGCATGATACTAAACTACGTTGCACGCCATCGTAATTGCAGAAGTTTGTATCTGTGGGCCTATATATAACATTAAACAAAGATCTCGTGAATGACAAGAACATTCATATTAAGTAAAAAATTGACTGACTGGTGACTCGCTTTATATCTTTCCATAAAAATATCTCGTATCCATCCGTGATTTTGACAAATATGAAGGTGTTTTATATAAGTGCTCGTTATTATAGAAACAAATTTGTTCCCAATGATTTTTAAAAAGTATGCCATCTTACCCTAACCACAATCCCTTTGGGCGGAGAGTCGGGTATTTGCTGGTCACACAACACCAATGGTTTCTCGGTTTCAACTAACTGTGCACATCTCATCCCCGACATGACTGCAGTAAAGATAGCACTCGCTGGCTAACTAGTGGGATTCTAGGGTTGAGGTGTATTTATATATGCAAAGTACAGGTCAAACTCTGGACCATTGACAAGTTTAGAAATTAAACTGACCTTTTACATGTAGGGCACAGTATAATAGACGCCCTGAAAATTAATGACATTCATTGCGTGTAGTGATATTCCGTAATTTGCTCTAAAAAAGGCTGGCGACAGCCAAAATAACAACTATTTTGAATGCATTCATTTTTCCTATAATTGTTATCTAAAAACAGATCGAGATTGTTGTCGCTGTTATATAATTTACAAGCGGACTTAAAAAGATTGATTGGTTGGTTGGTTGGCTATTGTTTTTATACCTTGTTCGAGGGCATTTCACTTACACTTACATGAATGTGGTGTATTCTAACAATTAATAACCCGACGTTTACCACTTTTTAACAAGTATTTTTCCATCCATTTATATCCGAGGCTTCAATTATAAACGCGAAAAAAGCCGAGGATGTGTCGAGCAGACTTTGTCCTATATGGCGTAAGACCAATATTATTGACGTCCGTTTTGTCAGCCTGGAATATAGTTCTTAATAAAATTAGTGTGTTGTCTTGTTTTATTTGCTCTCGTCCTGGAAATTTGTTTTTGGTGGAGTTTGGTATTGGTGTGAAGTAATTGGGTGAGGGTTTCTGGTCAGTGTAATAGTATAGCCTTAATAAGTCACATTGTTGTGTATTTATCACTATTTGATGGAGTGGTGATTGGGCTGTTGTTTACATTCCGAGCCGGCTCGACAACACCTATAACAGTCCAGATTCTGTAACTCAGGATATTGCCGGTCATGGTCTGTCAAGATTTAACTCAATACCCAAAAAGGACTGATTAAAGTATACGTGCCAGGGGTTTTCGCTCGAAAGTTTGGGAGGGAGCTGTCGGGCCAACGTTAACATTACTGCTTATGGCAAATTAATGGTGATCTTGTGCACATATAGGCCCTTATTGACCTAAGTGTATATTACTCACAGCGTGGTAAATATCGGCATCAGTCGAGACGCCTGATGTTGATCTATGCAATAACTGTTATTGGCGATTTGTAATTTATTTGCAACACGTATAGTCAGAGACCGTAAATCGTTGTGGCAAGCTGAGTTTTCTTTCTCTTTCTTTTGAATAAAATGATTAATGAGCACACACGAAAACCCATCTGATATTCTTACATTTTATATTCGTACATGTCTAAGCACTTGTTGAGATTTAATATGGCTACTAACCTCTGTATATCTCCTGAATTTAACAGTGACAGTTCAGTGAACTTACCTATGTCAAATAAAAACAACAGGTTATCAAGTCAAATGAACTTTAATCTTCCAACGATATGAATATATAGGCCTACATGTATTTGAATATTGAATATGTTGGCCGTAGGCCTATGATAGACTGTCAGATTTTTAATCAGTTAACCTTGAACTGTTTGAAATTAAACATTATACTTGATTTTTCAATTGTGTGTATAAGGTGCGGTAGACGTATATTATATAGAAGAATTATTATAGTATAAAGTATATATCACCCACCAGTGTTAGAATAAAGGGCCTTTCAGGTGTGCTCTGTTCTAAACAACTGTCAATTCAATATCACAGTCTTGACCATTTTTTATCTGAGAAACGTTTTTAATGCACCACGTTTAATCTGCTGATAAATAAATTCCTTATGGTTTTACTTATAATTGATCCTTTACTTCTCGTATTTACATTTCAAAGACAGCTTCGTTATTTAGGATTCTTTAAGTGACAGGTGATATAAAAAAAAGACGTTATATTTTGCTTCCAAGTGAGCGCGATTTTTTCACTACTTAAATTAAAAACAGTTGTAATTTACTTTCCAAACCCAGCCAGTGTAGGGAATAAGCCTACAAATACGGTTTGTTTCTATCTGTCAGGTGTGATAGAAGTGTATCATTCCGTTTAACCCTTGAGTGTCCCTGCAACTTTCGAGTGCCGTCGAAGACTGATCATCCCAATGCCCAGAACATTAATACAGAGAGAGAAATAAGTCAACTAACTTTTTGCGTATTTTTTCTTTCCTCTCCGAACATTTATTGCCATGTTTAGTGTGCCAGTTATAGTGCCATGTCGAACTCAAACGGTTAAAATGCCGTTATTACGAAATTTCACATATGTATTATAAATTATTTATTTTACATATGTTGAAAATAATTTTACTTATGTAAAAAAGAATTCGACGTATCTAAAGCCTAAAAAGTGGAAATCTTTTTAACTTATGTAAAATAAAAAGGCGAGTGGAACTCTTTTGTAGATATGTGGAATAAAAGCATCCACGACCTCAAATACAGACTTCTCCCTCACAGTCTGTATTTAGCGGCAATGAATTTTCACAAAAAGTACAATCTGACCAGAAGGACACCCACCCTCTGCATTTCGCAAAGCATTTGTTATTTTCTAACGAAGAATAAATGAGAGAAACTACATTTATTTAATAGGCCTACAATTGCGACCGATTCTGTATATATGTATAGCGTGTGCTATATAATGACGGTACCTGGATCTATTCTGTAGAGAGCAATACTACGTTTGATTCGTCGGGAATATAAAATGATGAAGAAGTAGTATAGAGTGGGAAACTCAGCGCGGATTTGTGCGTTATCATGTAGTAATTTTTATGACATAAAAAGTAGTGGGGTGCCATTTTGGCATCCCACTTCTATTTATGTAGTCATTTTTTATTACATGATGATGCACAAATCAACGTTATTATGTATTAAGGTGCTAACCACTGCACCTTAGTAGTTGTTAAAGCGATACTCCGGGATGTGATAAAATGTATATAGGTAAAACGAGCATCATTTCTTGTGTTGAATTATGCTCTCTAATTGTCTAATCGAGCTATATCAATTTTATAATTGGATCTTAGACAATGTGTAATGCATAAACTACAGTCAAATTTATCCGCGGGGACATGTCTAGGTACTTTTATCATTAAACAAGAAGAGAGAAATATGGACCAATCAAATATCTTTTATTTTCAAAAAAGGTGCCGACGTCACGAGGCCTGTAGAGTCAGTCAACTGTTTAAACCTTTGAAAGTTGATTCATGTTGGTTCACACATGTTATTAACCCGTAACGCACAAGAGTGTTAGTCGTGTGACGTCATGGACAAGGCGGCCACGCCCAAAATATCAGCCGCCAGAGGTCGTAAGAAGGTATATACCTGTAACACAGGGTTATTTTCTAAAATGAAGAAACGATAAGTCGATGCCACATTTAAGTATATTCACTGGTAACCTTTCAAGGGATATAGAGGTTATTTCAGCCCAGAGTATCGCTTTAAGTAAGGGCTCAACGGTATTTATTACTAAGGAACATGAGAGCAGCGCCCTCGATGTGCCGTCACTGGTTGAGCAACATGGCGTCGCGAGGGATCACCGAAGTGCATTACCCGTGTGTTGTCTGCTTGTTTACGAATTTTGTGTACAAGTCAATGACTGAGTTTGGTTCTTTAGTACATGATCAGTAAAGCCCCGGTCATAACCCACCGTGCGTGTTTTTAGTCAGTACGTTTTTTGTGGCGGTCGTACTGGTGGTGAATCACGTAGCCCGACCGCAGCTTGAACGCAGCGAAACTTCCTCGTTCACTAAAAGTGTTTGTTTGCGTGCTCCCAAATCCGTACTGAGTACTCACCATGTACGGATCTCCAACTTTAATCCACGCGGATTGAGACCACGGCTTAATGGCGGTACATTAAGCCCCGGTCACAAACCACCGTGCGTGTTTTTAGTCCGTACGTTTTTGGGGGAGACCAGGGCCGCCACGTTTCCTCAAAACGTGGGGATGGGCTGGCAATAGCAGGGAGGGAGTACGTCAACGCACGCAACTCGCACAGTTACGCAAGGCGTGAGTACGTGGCCCATACGCCACGACTGGGCGTGATCGGTTGCGTGCATCGTTCTTTGCGCACGTGGTAAGTGAGTTGTACGTACTTACAACATACGATCTTCGTGCGATTGACGCTTTGTGGTACAGAGACCGTACTTACACGTCCTGCTCACATACCGTGTCCTCACTAACTCGCATGTTGTAAGTGCAGACAAGTGCGATGAACGTGAGTTATTCCGCCCCATTTCCGCCCACCCGCACTTCTTACTTTAAAAATACCCCTTCTTAGGCATATTGGAGACGAAATATTGGCGCTCGTCTGTCGGCTCAGATTTTATATATACTGCAGAAATCAGTGCGCACAACGTGAGTTCTGCGTGCTCATTGGAGTTGAACTGGGGAAGTGCCGAGTAGGCACAGACCACGCAGCACGAACGTGGTAAGTGCGCCGTCCGTAGAGCAAGTGACTGTTGGAAAAATTTAAAAGACTCATGGGGTCAGTGTCTTGTGCGCTTATTGGCTGCAGAGGGCACGCGCGTCACCCGTACTGGTAGTGAATCCGTAGCCCGACCGCAGCTCGAACGCAGCGAAAGTTCCTCCTGCACTAAAAGTGCTACGGCCTTTCTGCGTGCTCCCAAATCCGTATTGAGGCGGTACTGACCACGTACAGATCCCCAACTTATGCCCACGTTTTTGCAAGTAGACAGCACGCAATTGCATGTAAGACGGGATGGGACCGCGGCTTTATTCAGCAGTAAAGAGCGGCTGGTTAGCAGCTTCGTAAGGATATGGAAGGTTTGTTTCGTTATTAAGTTTTAAGGTATAGGGAGAGCAGCGGGAAAACACAAAGGGATTGCCCATTCCCAGAGTATAGCTTGGTCATCTCATTCAGGGCGGAGGTGTGAGAAACTTGTCGTGACATTACAGGTTGACCGTGATGGTCGTGGGTCTGTCTGGACATTGACTACGTTCCCTAGAGAAAGGGGATGCAAAACTTATATACTAGTACGGAGAATGAATGTCTTGGCTCGCGGTTTAAACAAGAAGGGATTTAATTAATTATATTGCTGACTATGGCGGAGTATCGACAGTGTTAATGACCGAGCAGGATGTCAAACCATGTTATGCAAAGATTTTGACGTTGAAAATAAAGTGCCGTGACATTAAACTTTGGTGTAAACGTGGCTCTTATCGTCCTAAAGGGAACGCTACAACAAATTTATCGATCGAATTATCTTGAAAATGCGAGTACAGACGGCGCTGCGCTCTGTTCAGGACCTGGGTGGGTTAGACTGTTGGGGGGAAGTGTGTTTTTTCAGCAAAGACGGGCTTTCACGTGGTATGGTTCTTAAAGCAATCGAGATGCTATCTTATACTAAGAGCTATCTTCCTTAAACATGCAAGTAGGCTACAAATGGCGCTACGCTGTGAACAACCGGGCATTCGAGCTAGCATTTGCTATGACATTGTTACTTATCCCGTAGTGTGAACGGGATGGGTAAAAATCATAGATGGCGCTGTGCTGCGATTTGAATCCCGGCATTTGGGCTACTATTTGATATGACATCCTAAAACAAAGGTTGTTACTTATCCTGTCGCGGGAAGCTAACATGGGAATGACTAAACAACGCAGGTTGTCCGTAGGGCTGTTAGGCGGAAGTGTATATGTCTTCCCGTGATGCTTCACACGCTCTGGAGTCTCACGAGAGTCAGCGTGATGTCACAGGAGAGTTGACATGGGGTGCTGAACGGTCACCACCATGACAGGTGGAGTGATTTCCTTTCACTCAACCACCAGGGCAGCCGAAACCGCTTGTCCCATGGGCCAACACGCCACATCGAATTGTTGTGGCGTTGTGCGGCGTCGTGCGGCGTGATGCGACGTTGTGTGGTGTTCTGCGGCGTCATCCAGCGTCCCGACGGGCTCGGTGGAGTGATGTGGGTAATGACAAAGAACCATGTTGCATAGTCGTTTTATTGGGTATATGACATGGACAAAGACGAATCCATATACTGTGATTCCCACTGAATATTTTGATATAGTAGACCAAAGTGACAACTCCAAATAACGACAAGATATGCATGTTAAGTTTCTATATTTGGGTTTATTCAAAATATAGAAACTTAACATGCGTATCTTGTCGTTTCTCGGAGTTGTGAAATTGGTCTATAGAGATGAATCCGTTGCATATGGATTCGTTGATGCGAGTGAATCACATGGCATGGTCTGAGATTTACTGGTCTGAGTCTTTGGTGCTCTGCATGGGGCATTCTGAAGGTAACAGTTGGTCGAATAACTCTTTTCCCATCCGTACAGCGTCACTTAAGGCTCCCCCCGATGCGATCTCGAACATGTCTTTCAAACAACGCTATGTTTTCACAGGCACAGATATTCGTCGCAGAGACTTCCGAATGTCGGTTAAGATGGTTTGTAGGCTTTCTGCATATTCGCTTTGTCCAATTCATCGCCTGCTTCACGACGCCGCACCAGAATTAATACATAATAGCATTGATTTCCTTTGTCAGTTATAAAAATTTGCTGCATAAATAGTAGTGCAGTATCAAAACGATACCGCGCAACTATTTATGTAATAAAAAATTACTACAGGATAACGCACAAACCTTCCTTTTTATGTACTGAAAGATAATAATAACCGAGTTGCCCTTACTATACTACTTGTCGACTACAATAAAAGTACTGAATAAGAATAAACCCGTCGCCTAATATAATATTCACTCTTTATTTGTCCCCTTAATTGTCATTTTTCATAATAAAATGCATGGTTTTGTATTGTTGGCTGTAGGCTACATATATGGGAGGTTTCGACTTGTGGAAGTCAGCACTAAATGTCTTCACTTTGTTTGGTTGTTTTAGTAATCTTGCTACAGTGGGCCGTTTTCTAATCAAATTGACTTGACAGTGTTTCCTGCAGAGGCTTAACTTGCACAACATTCCTTTCGCCTTTGCATTTGTCTTGAAAGTATACATAAGTCGATAAAAGCAGTTTTGTTTGATAAGTGGAACTCTTTTGTTCATAGTCTGAAAAAAGTTTATTTTACATAAGTGGAATTCGTTTCCAAATATGTAAAATAGATCTTTACATTATGGTGTTTTATTTTACTTTTGTGTAAAAGAATTTCACATATGTTGAAAAGATTTCAATGTATGTACAAAATAATTCCAGATATGTACAATACTATGGCAAACTGTTTTATCACTTCTACCTTCATTGTACATATGTCGAATAACTTTTGCTTTTATTTTACTTATGTACAATTCTTTTCCACATACGTGAAATTCTTTTTTACTTATATGTTGAAAAGATTTTCACTTATGTAAAAAAGAATTTCACATAAGTAAAATAAACATTTATTTTACATATCTTAAATTCTTTTCAACATATGTAGAAATCTTTTCAACATATGTGAAATTCTTTTCCACATAAGTAAAATAAAACTCCAAAACCTAACTAT
>JARFOD010088747.1:0-18183 GCA_031763545.1 Mopalia muscosa | reverse complement strand
GGGGGGGAGTCTAAAAACGTCTGGGATCTGCGAGGAGCATATATACACAAGTGGAGCCATACAAATGATTGATTGATTAATTGATTGCTTGGTGTTTTACCTCGTCCACTAAAGCACAACCAGATGTGAAGGGCTTACAGTATGTTAGAAAGCTAATCCCCCTCCAGGGGTCGGTATGATCTCATTTCAAGACAGTATAGCAGATCTTGAAACAAAACTGCCCTATACCAGAGCTTCATATTAAGCTGCATTTCACATTTGAACTCTCTATTTTAAGCAGTTTGACTTCTATCCTGTTCACGTGGTCATGTCATAATGACAGATCCGGACTGTGGCTATATGGAAACCTGTAATTTGTTCGGTATGATCTCATTTTCAATAGGAGTGTAGTTCAGCATCACATTAAGCTGCAATCCACATATTGAACTCTCTATCTTAATTGGAGTTTGACTTATATCCTGTTCATGTGGTCATGTGAAAAAAACGGACAGATCTGTTGCCATGGAAACCTGAAATTTGTTCGGTATGATCTCATTTCAATTGGTATGTATAGTTCAGCTTCATATTAAGCTGCATTCCACATTTTGAACTCTCTATCTTAAGCGATTTGGCTTCTATCCTGTTGGCGTGGTCATGTGGGAAAGTTGGACTGATCGACCGACAAACCGACCGACCGACCGACCGACCCACAGACAGACAGAGTGAGTTATAGAGCTGCTCTGTCGCAGCTAAAAATACTGATGAACGAAAATTCAATGTGTCCGTTGGGAAAGGGATCAAGTCTTTTACATAACAAACTGCATGGCATAGGCCTACACCATTATTTTGAGTGGTCAATCAGTTTTCTGAAAAGGGACATTTAACCGAGCAACCATGGTAAAAATCTATAGGGCGCTTTGTCCCAGCATTGCAGCCTACTTGTCCCAGACATTGGGCAAGTTCAAATTTTTGGTTTGTTAATTAATTATTTAGTTTTATTTGTTCAATTGTTCTCTGCAGACAACATAACAAAATACAGATTTTATTCTTTTCTGTTTTCACCCTTTTCTGTTTCATAGAGGAAGTTGTTGATACAAATATGTGTCATTGGGGAAAATGAAGGAGCTTGTTGATACAAATATATATCCATACATACGTATCACCTTTCGACATCACGCCCAGACACACAAATACACGCATGTTACAGTAAGAAATGGGTGAATTTAACAGAAACCCGCTGTCCCGTGGCTGCCTGGTAAGATAGTGATGGCACAGGTTCATTAACCAAAGCCCCCACTCCGCTTTGGAAATATAAATCTGGAAGGGCCTACTGGATGGTTACAGAATGAAGCGATGTATAGTGATGCTGAATACTGTTACGGCGTGACTTGCCTAGTCCGAGATTCTTCCAGAACAATATATTGCGTAAGGCCGCTATTATGAACTTGCGTTTTGTCATCCTCGAAAACAGTTCTAATTAAAAATGGCGTACATGTGTTGTCTTTTTTTTTAATTGTTCTGGTCCTGGAATTGTGTTTTTGGTGGAATATATTTGCTTTTGATGTAACGCAATTGTGTCGAGGTTTCTGCAGTGTAATATAATAGCCTAAATAGGTCTCATTTGGTGTATTTATCAACACTTGACGGAAGGGTGATTGGGATGTTGTTGACATTCTTACTTCATCGGTGCCCCGTCAGGCAGGATTTCTATGGGGAACTCCAAAAGGACCGATTACGGTATGTGCCAGGTGTTTTCGCACAACGAAAGTTTGGAAGAGAGTTGTGGGGCCAAATGTTAACATTACGGCTTATGGCAGATTACTAGTGGTCTTGCGCCATTTGGGCTAATGCGTAGCCATTTTAACCAGGATGTGGAGGGTAATTAGCCCGCGCATGGATTCTGACGAGTTACTGACAGATAAATAATCACCAGATTTTGGTCCATAATTTCGCGTGATGATGTTATTAATAAACTGAAAGGTTAAGTTTTAAATTTTTTCCGGAGTTGTTTTTATGCTTTACTCTTCTGAATAGTACCGGAGATATGGCCACTTAAAAAACAAGAATGTTGTGTGTAGGGTCAAGGTGATAAGTTAAATGGGAGTGTTTGATTGTTTGGTTAAATGGTGCATAGAAAATAGTGAGTGCTGATTGGGTAGTACGATATCTGTTGTAGGCACTCAAACTGCTAATTTACATAACTGAGGTTGAAATTTGCATCATTTGTGCATACAAATTTGAAAAATGTTGCGTGTTAGTTTCAAACCGATTTGTTTAATAGTAACAGATATGGACTAGAAAAACAATTGAGCGCTTATTTGCATAATTTATTCTGAAACTTTCAAAAAAAATTTGAAACAATATTGCGTTGTGTATCTACATACACGTTAGAATGTTGTTGGTTTCTCAGCGATTTGTTTATTTTAGTAACGGAGATGTGAAACGGTAACGAATTTTGGAGCTAAATTGAATAATTTAGGCAGAAACTTGCAGAAATTTCGAGATAAAGTATTACTTTGCACGTCAAGATGAAAGGTTTGTTTGTTTGGTTGAGGTTTGACGTCTAATTCAAGGGTATTTCATACAATCAAACTTTTCTATAGGCCCAGTTCCATATGTAGTTTGACAACAAGTCTGACAGCTAGCGAATCATGTGGTTATCACGATAAGCTACTGTGAAAATAGTCAGACGGACTTCATTGCGTCTTGGGCTTTTAAAATGGCGCGTCAATATCGGAGTGCTGATATCTGGCGCAAGACCACTATTAATTTAGCATAAGCCGTAATGTTAATGTTTAGCTTCGTAGCTCCCTCCAAAACTTTCGTCGGGTGAAAACGCCTGGCCATACCCTAATCGATAATTTTGGAGTTCCCAATAAAAATCTTGACAGGGCATCACCGTTGACATTTTTAGCTACAGTCTGGAGTGTGATAGGGGTTACCAAGTTACTTTCAGAATGTAAACAACAGCCCAGTCAACCCTCCAGCAAATGGTGATAATACACCAACTGTTACCTATTTAGGCTATAATATTACACTGACCAGAAACCTCGACTCAATTACTTCACATCAATACCAGATACTCCACAAAACAACAATTCCTAGGGCCAGAATAAATAAAACAAGACTACACACCATTTTTACTAACAACTATATTCGAGGCTGACAAAACGGAAGTAAGTAATAGCGGTCTTATGCCATCTTATTTCACCATGTTGTGTGGTTGGCAGCAATGGCTTGTCTATATTCAGTAGTTTTCTTTACACATTGTAATCAACCTCTCCTGACTCCACATGAAAGTCTTCGATTGTAGAGAGAGCCGTGGCTTAGTGGTAAGCAAATGCGCTTTCCGAGCCTTCTTCGATCGAGTCCGTCTGCCGACCCTCCGGTATAGGTGCGAGTCACAAGATGTGGCTCCGGCAATCGCGGGGTGGTTTTCACGAGGTTTTTCCAGCTTAATAAGGGAGCAGTGTGAAGTAGACAATCCGTCGTCATATAAGTGAAATACACTTGAGTACGACGTTAAACCCCAATCAAACAAAAAAACAAATCGATTGTAGTGCGTGCATTATCTCGGATGTCAAACCATCGTCCCCATCATGACACGTATTTTTGAATTAACTGAAAAACATAGTTGAGTTTGTGTAGATATTTCACGGTCTTCATCTGTTTTTGGGGTCCCGAGACTGGTCCCTCGATGAAGGATTATAAATTCAATTTAATTATCCCTTATAAGATGACGTCACGCCATGTTGAAGGGTTATCTCTAATTCACTATTAGTGATTTAATCTGGTGTTGGCGCCTAATTATCTTTTGAGCAAATGGTCCCATAACATAATATACTCCTTATCTAATTTTGCGTTTTCTAAAGCCATCTGAAATCCGATATGTTTAATTAGGTGTGGGGAATAGTGTTCATACGCTGGTAAATAGACTTCTTCTCTCGAACAAAACGTACGATTTTTTCATACAACCCATACATTTTGTCATAATGTCACGTTATATAGAGCGTAGTGTCGATAACGCACATCTTCCTATTACATGCAAGGGTCAAAATTTGTAAGACGAGCCTTCCACATAAATACCCTTGCTGCAATTCGAGACAAAAACGGGACAAAAATTTAATTGGACTATTGTAGAACCAAGGAGCCAACCAGAAAGCCGTTTACACAATAAAGTCGACAACAAACAAGCGTTGCGCACAGGCGCTTGTAGTACACTGTGGCAGAGTATTACTGTCGTGTAACCATGTACAGTAATAGCCTTTCACCACAACGTTAACGTCATGCGCCTGTGAAATTTACGTGTCTGTGATGACGTCAGGACTCGTTAATGGGACTAAGATCGGCATGTGTATAACATGTATAGCTTACTCGTCATCCTCTGTTTAGAACGCCTCTTTCTTATTGTAAGAAAGCCCCAATCTGATAGGGTGGGGTAAATAGAGGTCATCTGAAAGTAACTGTTGTAGACTTTAGTTAACTCAGAGTTACCGTCTATGGAGGCAAGGCAAAAAGGGAGAGAGGCTTTACTCATTAATAATGCGACGATCTTCTTTTCGTCCTTGCATCGGTAAGATGATAACGTTTAACCCATTGATCAACCACTCGCGAATACTGGATCATTAGAGGCTGCTAAACCACAAATGGCAAAATAGAAATTTTTCCTATCTTTGTAAATTTGATTCAATTAGCTTTTTACTGATTTTGGTGGTACATCTTAAATGGTGCTTATTTTCCTCAAATATTCCGACATGAACAAAGAACCTTGGATTTATTTAACCGGTATCGAAACAAATAAAGGAATCAAAATAATCAGATAAGCTGATTGAAGGAAACACATTTAACCGTTTAAACCAAACATAAGAAAACGTATAGCAAGATGGAGAGTATGATGTTTAATCAGAACAAAGCAAGAGGAAGATGATTTGTATATATAATACCAACCAGACCGTTTCTACGCAAAACAATTTATTCTCTGGAAATAATCTTGAGTATGCTTATGGTAATTGAAACAAAGCCTACAGCGGACTTTACAAACAAATTACATTGTTTGTTTGGGGGTTTTACGCCGTTATTTCACTCATATGACGGCATACCAGCCCAATGTGTGAAGGAAACATTTGACATCACTAGTGATAAACAGGGAAAAGACGAGATGTATACAGGTCCACATCACAATCTGATTGGCTCAACGTTGCCTATCATCTCCAGGAGCAACAGGAAGCGCTGATATGTAATACTGTAGGAGCCAGCCGGCTGTGATCAAGCAATTTAACCTTGCAGGAAAAGGACAATTTCGTTGCACTATTGAGTTTATGACCATATAAAGAAATCCTTTGACCAGAGGGTGGAGATTGGCTGATCCAAGTTCGATATGATCAATAGAGTTTTTGTTGCCAGTTTTTGTTTTGGGGCCAAAGCAGAGGTCATAATATAATGTAGTTTCTCAATCGGTCTGTTGGTAGGATTTCTTCCGGTAAGTCAAAGAAAAATAATACATCACTTGCTCAAGCATTCTACGTAAGTGAGTACATTTGCTATACTTCATGTTGTTCTGATACTTAAAGCAATATTGCCGCATTTAATAACCTCTTGAATTTTTCTTTTCATGGAAGCAGAGGCCTATTACCAACGTCACTTCCACATGTACATTAATATATTCCTTACGAAAAAACGTTTCTTTGGTAAATATGCCATGTAATGTACCGTTAATAAGCATGTCGGGACATCATTCGACACTTTTCGTATCGGCACAGATACTTCGAAGGTGAATGATAACAATAATATAACACGGACACTGTAATGTTAACTACCGGATAGCTTTCACCAAATAACTTGGTAGATTCACACAAAAAAACATAACTCAATGTGTTTCAAATTCTAATTAAATACTACTCTCCCTTTCTGCAAATATATATAGGTAGCACTGATGGTAAACACAAAGTATACTATTTCTATTCCTTTGTACAAATAACAAGGAGATGTACATGATGGTTGTCAACAGATGTGAGGATCCAATGACATAATCGACCGTTAAGACAAATTTCAAAGTAAGTACTAGAGTTACCGACCACCTCCAGAATTCTCATATAACATCCGAGGTGAGCTCCCCATGCGGATGGTAGTTCACCACACGGGTGGTAGTTCACCAAGTGGATGGTCGTGACTGTTCTGTCATAATGGAAGTCATCTAGGGTAAAACAACTGGCGTTAAAGGTGGTCCTTTGATGTTAGAGCTGTCGAGATCCCTGACATTTTTAGTTAGGTAACAATGGATAAATGTATGTGACGTTATTCCAAAGCGTCACGATCCCGAAAGTTCTGACGTCAGGGGACTGCCATTCAAGGATCAAAATTATCTCCCTTGCCAACTTTCCGACATCCCCATCAAGAAAATTTGTCTGGGCCAAGCAGCATACACTTCAGGGATGCTTATTGTTTATAAGCGAGCACAATAAATCTCTGTTCCAAACACCTATAACTACAGGCTTCATATAGTTGTGTACTTTGATTGTATATCAATTGCTTTAGTTTATGAGAAAATGTGCATTGTATGCATTTCCTCTGCATGGTGATGATAATGAAAATATTTTGCAGTTTAATGACTACCAAAGGTATCCTTTCTGTAGCCTTTCGAGGTATCTACGTCCATTTAATAAACACTGTGACCATGCTGATTAAATAAACCTTGGTTAATAAATAGTCAGGGTTTATGACCTAAACAGACCTGTTTCGTTATCCAGGCAACAAATACTGACAATCTTGTGTCAACTCCGTAAGTGTCTATATCCAGTTACCTCCCATTCCGAAGTGAGGCAATGACCTTGGAAATTCCACGTTGGAATCGCCAATGGACGGAACAAATTCGGTTGCCGGCTTTAACAGCAATCCAGACGGTGCGCTTTTGCAATACATGTCCTATGATCATTTAATTGGACAAAAGGGAAGTCCGAATCTCCTTTACCATCTTTATCACGTATACTCTTTGCTGCGCCGCTTCTCCGAGATTCGGGGACATATAGAGGGGGGTCGACGGGCGATCCTCATCGACGATGTGCGGTTCCTAAATTCCAGCTCGTGGTCGGGACTAAGCAGCGAGTGAGTGGTGGCGTTGAGAGTCATGGGACTGCGGCTCTCCTCGAGCGACATTGAGCTGCCATCCAAACTGCTCATATCCGATGTGGATCCGTAAATTTCTAACCAGCAGCGAAGTTGAAGGATCCTTGATCTTAGGCCGATAAACTGACTCGTCAACGTCTTGTCTTGTTCCCTCATCACCAACTGTGTAATAACAGAAATATATAAGTTAGACAGTGTTATTGATTTTATTCTTACACCATTCGAGAACGTTCTGGAAAGAAACAAAAATGCGCCAATCGCAAGAATGAACAAAAAAAGTGTGAAATAAACTCAAAACAATCTATTACCAATCGCGAACTTGTCCACTTAAACACATAGGCACGAATTCCGCTAAATATCAATATTTAATATGAGTGTGTGTATATAGTTTAATACTGGTCTTTCAAAACAAAGTTGCACCATAAGAGCAATGACAGACTTCCTACCAAAGCAGCTGAAATGAGGTTTAGATTTACAAAATCTTTTTTTGCGGAATTCAACGCTGTACTCAAGTTGTTATATAACGGCGGACCAGTCCACTGTAACCCTTGTTGCCCTTGTACTCTGAGAGCAGGAAGTTTCCTCCCAGTCATCTGCTGTACTAAATGACAGACCAGGGGGAAAGCAAATTTTGTTCAGTTTACTTTGTTTTGTGTTGGTGTTCTTCTTGATTCCATACATATTAAGCCCAAAGAGAACGGATCGCTACCAGCTATGGAAGCCGAAAGCTGTCATCTCGCTGCCTCGCTCTCTGTTTGAAAGGGCGAGGGAGCGAGATGGCCGCTATCGCCTTCCATACCATAGCCAGTTACATACAAGTAAGTACCTGTGGTTAGATCATATGTCATCACCGAATCCGACAGTACTCAGTCAGCCAAAACACACACATGTTTGCACCTTGCTTAGACCTTTCGTCTGATCTACTTGAAAGGTGCGGTAAAAACAACAGGGGATAAAATCCGTCAAAAGTTATATGGTTAAATCGAGCATGTCGGTTTAGGCGGATATATATTATTCAGTAATACACATAATAACAGGTCTATATTAAATTAATCGAGCATAACCACGCTTACAAATCCCTACAGATCGAGTAAAATGCTTTTCATTTGCAACTTTGAAATCCAAATAATTCCATTGATATTATTTCTTTCTTTAGATTTTTTCTTCGCATGGTGTCTTACAAGAAGAAATATGCCTACGTTTATTTCAATTTTGGTGATAAGTTTTTCGTGCATGGTGTCTTACAAAAAGAAATAGGCCTACGTTTATTTCAATTTTGGGGATGAGTTTGTCGTGCATGGTGTCTTACAAAAAGAAATAGGCCTACGTTTATTTCAATTTTGGTGATAAGTTTGTCGTGCGTTGTGTCTTACAAAAAAAAAAATATGCCTACGTTTATTTCAATTTTGGTGATAATTTTGTCGTGCATTGTGTCTTACAAAAAGAAATAGGCCTACGTTTATTTCAATTTTGGTGATGAGTTTGTCCTGCATGGTGTCTTACAAGAATAAGTAGACCTACGTTTATTTCAATTTTCATAACCAGTTTGTCGTGTATTAAATCTCAGCATTCAGACTTCATTCCCTTTCAAGCGACATCAAATATTTGATATCGTTTTTGGCGTGGTTGGAGTTAGGAGCGAGTTGTTATGATACCCTGGCTGTGAAGGGTTACCATGCAGTACACCGTGGGTGGCTGGGGTATCGAGCCAGGTGTACGTATACTCATCGTCCGAGCTACACTGCATTGCATTACAATTGTAATGCAGAGTATCTCGGAAAAAGGCCATTGGCTATATGACATTTACTGTGAATGGGGCATGTTATATATTTTACAAGGTAGGATTTTCGGATCAAGCATCCGTAAAGAGTGAGTGGGTTAGGTATCAACCAAGGTGACATGATACTGTGGTTGGGAAGGGTGCCTGGTCCAGGGGTCAGAATTCTAGGGATGCGGGGTATCTGGCCAGGTAACAGTATAATCACGATACGGAAACTGACTGTATAGAATAGGTGTCAATATGCCTATACCGGGAGTGAGTGGTTTATCAGGTGACGAGCTTGGTGTAACTTTAATGGGACTAGGTGGGGTGTCTGACTAGGTGTCAGGATACTGCGACTGGGTGGGATGCCTTATTAGGGGTCAGTATACTTTGACTGGGTGGGATGTCTAACTAGGGGTCAGTATATTGTGAGTGGGTGAGGTGTTAGATTAAGTGTCAGTGTACTGTGACTGGGTGGGGTATCTTACTAGGTGTAAGTATACTTTGACTGGGTGGGATATCTTACTAGGGGTCAGTATACTGTGACTGGGTGGGATGTCTTACTAGGGGTCAGTGTACTGTGACTGGGTGGGATGTCTTACTAGAGGTCAGTATACTTTGACTGGGTGGGATGCCTAACTAGGGGTCAGTGTACTGTGACTGGGTGGGGTATCTTACTAGAGGTCAGTGTACTGTGACTGGGTGGGATGTCTTACTAGAGGTCAGTGTACTGTGACTGGGTGGGATGCCTAACTAGGTATCAGTATACTGTGACTGGGTGGGATGTCTTACTAGGGGTGGGATGTCTTATTAGGGGTCTGTGTACTGTGACTGGGTGGGGTATCTTACTAGATGTCAGTGTACTGTGACTGGGTGGGATGTCTTACTAGAGGTCAGTGTACTTTGACTGGGTGGGATATCTTACTAGAGGTCAGTGTACTGTGACTGGGTGGGATGTCTTATTATGGGTCAGTATACTTTGACTGGGTGGGATGCCTAACTAGGTGTCAGTATACTGTGACTGGGTGGGATGTCTTACTAGGGGTGGGATGTCTTACTAGGGGTCAGTGTACTGTGACTGGGTGGGATGTCTAACTAGGCGGCAATGTACTGTGACTGGGTGGAGTGTCAGATTAGGTGTGAGTATAGGGGAAATGACTGAGTGTGATGTTGGTCTTAGTATCAGTATATTTAAATCAGGTGGATTACCGTGTAGGTTTTCATCAGAAACTATATATCGTCAAGGCTGTACAGAGGCATCGACAGGTAACAAAAGAAAACGCTGTCGTCCTATGAGATTTAAACCTTAACAAAAGCCATTATAAATAACCCAACTCAGTTTAATTCAAATTTTAAGTATGATGTACCTACAAAACGTTTAAAAATGGGTCAGAATTACATTTAATACAAAACCCCAAAAAAATACTCAGGTTGAATACTATACGGCAACTGTCGGGATATTATTGAATAAGAGCGATGTTTACATTCATAGCTTATTCAAGGAATAGAGGTCGTTTTGTAAATAGAAAATCACTACAGCACATAAATTTGAGATGTTATCTTGAAAATGTACACTATATGGTAAGCGAAACCGGATTATATGTAATAAGAACTTCTGAAAAAGGTGTTTGCCACACGCAGATACAGCTTCAGTTAAAACGTGATTTGGACAGAGATTTGAAGAAACGCAAACAAGAAATGTTAAGCCATATTTTGTTCGAATAAATTATGTCATATAATACTCCAGTATAGTGAATTATACGTTCGACAAACGATATGCTGGTGTTGAAATAGTCAATTAGATCACATTTGTTATATATTAACACAAATAATGGTATTCACCTGTAGAAATTCGACTACAACCCAGTTTGATTTTCACTTAGTGCCTATCTAAGTTTACAAAATGAAATGAAAAAATCTTTCCATTATACGCAATGAATAGCTCAGCTGGTTAGAGCTAGGATTAGTACATCGAATCCTAAAGTCTGATTAAATGCAAATAATCCGCCAAGGGTTGTAATGCAGAGTAGCTCGGAATAAAACTATTGGCTTGCAAAGATGATTCAATGCACGCCAAAATTTTACCCGCGACGAGTGTGCGTTTCTTATCTGGAACAAAATTAAAACCAGATATCAATTTAATCCCATCTCTGTCCTGCGTCATGTTCGTTAGTTGCTGGAGGGCATATTGACAATGAAATTATTATTTTCAAAAGGACTACATGGATATAAACCCGATTGTTATTGAGAGGACATGAGGTGGATAGAACGCCGATAAAGGACAATGTTATGTTTATCAAAACAACCAAACTGGTCCATCCAGAAAACAATTATATTCAATCAGATTCTCCCTAATCAACGAACATTCTTCACAGATTTGTCATCCGAACTAGTCATCTAATCGTCACGAATAACACAATATTGAATTTACATTTCATTAATTCTGATCACAGAACACGATTTCTGTTGTTTTCATCATGCTATGCCTCCATGTTTTAATATACCTACACAACAATCAATCACGAAATGAGATCAAGCGATGCGTCTTTGTTAGAGTTTTTCTGAATTATTTATATTTTCTGCAAGAAAGAAAGAAAACAATATGTATAAATTCCCCTAAAAGATAACTCGGTCACATCTTTCAAATATTTTATGATGATTTATGCGCACAGTTTTTAGAAGAAAGTTATAAATAATCCGATGAACTTGCAGACTTGACACAGGTCTCGTCCAATCAGCAAGCTCTGACAATTGAGCCGGAAAATTACGGCAGGTAGGGGTTAACCGTAGATAAATCAGAACGGTTTGCCCCGGACTACTTTAATTGGGTAATTCAAAGTGACTTTAATTGTATAGACAAAGTATCTTTGTGTGTATTATAGTTATATAAAATATAAAAAAAATGTATAAAATCTGTACGTCCAAGGACGTCACTAACAAAAAAGAAAATGGTACTAACTCTTAGAAAGGTATTGAATTTATTAGTGTCAATTTAGAATTAATTTTTTTTTTGTTACTTGTTGCTGTTACTGGAAACAAAATTTCTTTTGTATAATGAAAACCACCAATCAGAAGAATTACTGTAAAGCCTTGCTCCAACCACTTCTGGGTCGTTTAGGAGCTTTGGGGTTTTTTGTTGCCCTGGTGCTCCGGGTCCCAGAGCGTCTGGGCAACAGGAAGCCGATCTGTTTTGTTACCGGTGGCATCAGGGGTGGTTTACTCTATTTGGCCCACACGCCGTCATATGAGTGAAATAACTTTAAGGACAGCGGTAATTTAAAAGTAGAAATGCTGTCTTTACTTATCATTAACTTCCCAGCAGTATCAAAACACTCCACATTTTATGGTTGTGCTAGTGTCAATTACGTTGCAAAACATCACCGATATATGAGTGAAATACACTTAAGTGCGGCGTAAAATACCACTCAATCAATCAATCATAATTCAACTAGTACGCGAAATGAAATAAAGACGTCAAAATTATAACATTGTGAAAAAAAATTCCATAAAGTTGTGGAAACAATTCCATAACGCCTTTAATATGCAGTCGTTAATTACTTATTTGAGGCATATTCCTTAACTTTGGTCTTACGATGTTAATGACTATTGTTTTCAGTGTATAAATTATTATTAAGTCAGGACATGAAGACTGAAACTTTCGTCGGTACCGATATTAGGAAATATAAACTCCTGCGTATAAATGAATGAACATGTTTGCAATATGTAGGCCTACTACATATAATTGTGGTCTAATGCTTTACATAAATACTATGAATGAGTTATTCTCAATGCTTCCAGGTCCAATAAAGCTTATAAAATACTATGTCTATATATAAACACTATTTCATATATATATATGATATAACAGTTGACATTAATAATAGACCTTCAAACATCAAATCATAGATATGTGCCTAAGTATATCCTGTCAAAGGCCCGACACGTAATAAGCGAGTCATTGTCTCTTTAATTCTAAGAGGATCAGTACATACCACACGCGACGATGTTCATCAGCCAGACGTGAGACAACCAAGGAGTGTTCGCACGTATAATCGCCTAAAAAAAACTGACTGTATGGCTCGTTGACGACACACGTTATAATTTCACCTAACATATGTATCAGAGATCGTGCTGGTAATACAAATTCACGCTGAGGTATGTAACGAAACTTACAATTACAGGGATTGCTGACCCATAAATATATATAACCTGAAGATATCGACCCCTATAAAATATACAATAAACATATTTATATTGATCAACAAATGTACCATGGAGTATCCTAATGATATACCGACTCCCGTATATACCAGCAATCAGTGAATACGGACTCCTTTATAACAGTAACCCACGGTCAACTGGCTGGTAAGTGTTTGATGGTAAGTAAAACACGTTATTAAAAAATAATTGTTTTTTATCTTAATTATAACGTGTGTGACACATATACATATTCGAGAAAAATAAAAGATAAGAAATTTTAAAAAAAATTACCAAATATTTGGATTTATCGATACTTATACGTTTTACTAAACATTACACATGTGTAATCGCTGTATATTATAGTAAAATAACACATGTGTATAATGTATGGTATAACATATAAATCCTAACATTTGGTAATTTTTTATATTTCTTCCCTTATTTTCTATTTTTCTCGAATATATATGTGTCACAAACTTTATAATTAAGATAAATACAATTATTCCTTTAAGCACGTATTTTATGTACTATATCAATCATTTACAAGCCAGGTGACCGTGCAGTAACCACTGAATGCCGAACCCTAACAAAAACATAAACCTGGGTGAGATTTTTGATTTACCTTAAAGCCGAGTAAACTCACCTCTGAATATACAGAGTCCTGGTTTTAAAGGTAATACACTAAAATCATGAGTGTTAATGTTTAAGACCATGATTAACGGTAAATGCTGAATACATTTGAGACTTTGAGTATACCCACCAATTAAAAGTAATATACAAGAAACTGAAGTATAGGCTATACCTGTCCTAGCTGAGAAAATCAACTCTGTCGACTTATTTATCCTATTGCCATTACACTTATCGACATTTGCAAGAGAAATGTCAGAACTATTAAAAGGAGCAAACATATAAACCCAATATTCAGGCTATACCTGTCCAAACCATCTCACTGGATTGTTAGCTTGGCGAATGTCAACAAAATTTAGAACGGGGGGGGGGGGGGAGACATACTTGCGGGACCGATCGCATTTGGATTAAGAGATGACTCCTGGTCAGAAAGCCTTAAAAACTGTCTATATCCGAGTTCGAGCCCTCTATGACTGAATGTACGTTCTGGGGGTCTTCATGACAAGAAGCATTCCTGTGTAATCCCTGTGTATTATAGTAAAATAACACATTTGTATTCCTACAATGCCGTGATCAATCTTAATAAATAGCAATACTTGTCCTTATTCTTCTGTGAATTCATCACTGTCATTAGTACCTTTTATTGCAATCTTTCTGAGTAAATATTCCATAAATGCGATCAATCAGTATTTAAACCTCTGATACGCGTTAAAAAGAGATTTGTAAAAGATGTATATTGTCAGTGTACTGAAAAAATTTCCTTGAAGACTCAATCATTAATTATTCTCCATAATTAATCCTTATCATCTATTCTGCATTTTTTGTTTGTTTCTTAATTTTTTGGATTGTGGTTTAACGTCATACTCAAGGGTATTTCACTTACATAGAGACGTAATGTTTACCACTTTCCTCACTTAATTAAATGCGGTGAAAACTATTTCAGGAGTTCTAATGATTTAGGTTATTAACTAATTGCGTGAAACCACAATTCAGTGAAACCCTGCCCTCTAACTGATGGTAGTAAGTTTCAAGTATAGGCCAACTGCTTTACTTCGCACTGGAGGAACATTCATTTTTCAACAGAGATTAACACTTCAAATTTTATGGTTGTATTTGTGTGACAAACTCATGTTGGATACACCGCCAACATTTAAGTGAAACACTCTTGGACACGGCGTTAAACACCAATCGAACAAACACTAACAACCGCTCAAAGGATTATAGATAGCGTTCCCTTCTCATAGGCAATACTTAAACATTTTATAGAAGCTTCCATTACTAAAAGCTCTGCATCAATACCCCCATTCGATTAAACCCTTCGCTGTCTCACCTCAATGAACTGGCGTATAGACCGCTTAAATTGGTTATAAACCAGGACCATTTTGAATGTAGCCATATTTGGTAAATTACCGAAAATTCTGCGGTCGTCGCCAGGCAAATTACAGTTGTATAAAAACACCGGGGCTATGCCATGATGTTATACAGGTGAAGGACAATGCAATTTTTTTTAAAGATGCTACAAATTTATCTAACTCTGTCTAAAAGTAGTGCTCCACCTCATGACTTTTTGATGAGATATTGATGGCGCGCTTTTATTCAAAAGTTGGAGTTTGCATTGAAAAGCTCGATGGTACTTGGTAACAAAATGCAATACCCCATGATAAAATAATAATTTCCGCTGTCCAAGAATAAAGCGGCCGTTTCCTTTCAGTAAAGGGGCATTTCTTCCTTTTTTAATGGACTATCTAGCTAAAATAGTTGACAACATTTTGTTGTTGGGGTTTTAATGCATCTGGTGTGGAATTTACTGCACTTTGCGCATAGCCATATAAAACGTTTCTTCTAACTCTATAGCAAGATAATGAAGATTTATGCTACCTAGTTCATCATCTGATAAATGTTTTCTCATCAAACACTTTTATTATACGACTTGATGGGTATTACGTGGTCATGCGATAAACTGTGATATCGGACTGGATGGGGTATTTAAAGTGATATAAACCTTAACCAATCATAATGGACGGCTATACCGCAAAATGCTGTCAACCTTAACCAATCACTGACGGCCATTAAATTTTCTGCCTTGTGTTCGATTAACGAAGTTCTAACAAAGATGTCGTCTGCTCATGTCCTGTACCATCCTGTGTATAACACTGTAAAAATATTATCAAAATACCATACAGGTTTGTCACTGCCTATGAATAACGAAAAACACATTAGTTTTTCTTATTATATGGCAAAAGGCCCGATGACCCTTTTAAATGTATGTCCCAGTTTATAAATACACACGTCACATAAAAAAGACGAAACAATACACATACGTCCATTTTTTTTATAGTTTATTTGATATCGCTTTTTTCTTTCTAATTTATTGCATTTAATTTTACATTGACAGGGTTTTTGATCTCCGTTTTTCTTTACTCTCTCTTACACAGGACAGTGACATGTGATGGATTTATGAGGAGACAACCGCTATAATCCCCTTGAGTTTGTGATAGCTTATGGAACATGATAACCTTGTTAGGTGAGAGAAACGAGTTGGGGGTCTTCAGATGTTTGTAATGGGTCCAAGGTTTAAACCTCTAATACATATTTGTTTTATGTGGTTTGGCGTTTTATGTACTGTACTAGAGGTAAATTCACTCATTCGAAGGCGGTGGTGTCATTTTTATTGCTTAAAGCCGGACGACCAGAGCAAAAAACAATGAACCCCGCAGTGTTTTTTTTTTCGGACAGAGTTTCACGGTGCACTGGTGCTCACAGATCTAAGGGACAAGTTTATTTTATACAAATTTCGTATCCATTCGTGATTTATTTACAGTGGACATAACCTTTCATAACGTACTTTGGTATGTGCGGTTCATAGCATGGGGGCTACTTGCCAGTTTGTGATATGCGTTGGTGGAAGAGTGACAGCCTGTAAGCTCGAAAAATACAAACCGGTCCGCCATCAAACCATACTTCGATCCCAGTTTAAATAATGTTGAAATAAGAACTATACAGCACGTAATTAAATAAAAACTTACAGTTAGCACTGTCTCGGACTCTCAATCGTTACTTAAATTACTCACTAGATTTAAGTCGAAAACCCAGATTTTCGGAAAACCATCCTTTTTCGACCGTTCTGTCTTATTGCCTCACTCTCGCTCTACAGTACTAACTGTCACAAACTGTTTAACATCGAACGAGAGTGCGGCCATGCATCTGAGAAGCGATTTTTATAAACTTTATATGATATAAATCTGTTAAAATAAGATAACGGTCTTAGAGTCTTACACCAAAACGTCGCGTGCTAATAAACCTATAAGAGGTAATCCGTACGAATGGGTCTACATGTGCTGTATATACCCAACATCATCTAAATCCCATTCAAAGATGTTAAATTAATATATACCATTGGCCATACTATTGAGTCAAATTAAAAACCTATAAAACAGTTTCTGTTCAAATTTTTAGAGCACTTACATGGCTATATGCTGCAAACTGAATTACCTTTAATTACAGGTGTGCCCATATCATATATCGACTCTAAGGAGACTTGTGTCAAAATGTACCCAATACAAAACCACAGTTCCTGTCCTTTGTGCTTCAACCATGCATCGTTGAGTATACTCAATATTCTCTCCTAGGAAAATGGTAAGGTGGAAAACCAACTGACAAAGAATTTATATACGATGATATTAGGCCTTCAAGCTTTTATGAACATAAATATACGCAGAGAATATTGACAGGCCATAAGAACGACTTCACACTGACAGGTAACATAGATGCAATGCAGCAAATCTAAACATATATAGGTATACGGCAATAAGATTGCTCTAGGTACTACAGAGACACAATGCTCCGAGACATGATAAACAGAGCAGCTTTTATTTCTATATTTCAGCTTTCACAACCGTCTAAGAATGACTTTTATGTAAATCGAAATTTAAAACAAAACATGGCCAATGAGATGTTCAATGAAGGTAAAACATATTTGTTTCTTTTATTGGGCTTATACTCCGTACTTAAGGTTAATTCACTAACATGACGGCGTGCTATTGGCCTATATATAACTAACGACGGGGGCAAGAACACACCAACTTCTAGCGAGTAATTGGCGCCAGTCTCATGCAGCTACGTACGGGTGTTCTCAGGTGTAACACAGGGAGGAGAAGATACATAGGCTCAAAATGCATACCGTCTTTCACCAAAAAAATTCAACATTTATTAAATATTGTCTTGGGCAGTGACAATCTTTGCTGTGATCTGGAAAAACCTAGTAATTCGAGTTTTTGTAAAAATGTAGTTGACCCATATTCAGAATAATTGATTGATTGATTGATTGGTGTTTTACGCCGTACAGCCCGTACTTTAGGTTATGTCACTTATACGACGGAGGTGTATTCAAACGATAAATGACTGTAACACAACCAAGATGTGAAGCATTTCCATAATGGTGGAAAGTTACTCCCCCCCCCCCCCTCTCCCCCCTTCCGGTGCTAAGTAAAGAC
>JARFOD010088736.1:0-17609 GCA_031763545.1 Mopalia muscosa | reverse complement strand
AAGTCACTTATCAAATCCAGCAATTTTCTGTCGTGTTACAGGGCAAATACATGTAGTGGCCAACAGTCACAAGATAACACACAACTGTGGTTTCTTGTGATCAGCCATGAAATTGCCAAGCTATCCCATAAAGGGGGATTTAGTCGCAATGTAATTCTCCAATTCAGAATCAGAACACGTGCTTAATAGCAACACATCCAGAGAACTTAAGAGTTAAACATTAATCAAACTCTGGATTAAATTAATACATATAATAAAAAAATATCATGAAAATATTAAAATAATAATAATCCAATCATTTTCATATCTTAAGTCTAATAAACACTAATAGACACTGCTTAATGGGAAAGAGGTTATGTCCTTTCTTCTATTTACAACTAACACAAGATCAGTCACAATGGAGCAGAGATGTTAATTAAACACCCACCTGACCCAGAAAATCCATGTTCCCTGGTGGATACACGATGAAAACATTCACTGATACACTCGGAGAATTGCTAGTCAAAGGAATGTCAGAATATTAATTTCTACATGTATTGTTTTAGCGTCCATGTTAAAATCAAGCTACAAAGAACTCTGACTTATCTCTGATTAATTTGATATAGAAATCTGAAAAAATGTTCAGAAACTTTTCTTTCATTTCAAATCCAGAGAAGGAATTTGATTGGAACATCCTTCGTATACTGGTTAGTTAAAAATGAAGAAAAAACAAAAAAAATACATGTAACAATGTCTCTGCCATGGAGTCAATGTAGAGATACTGACCAGAAAGGACAACTGTTTATCAACTAACCTTTTGCCAGGTATTGCAAATATCTGTAACTACTAGGTAATAGATGGTCAAAGGAAGAATTGGCCAAAACACAGAACAGGAAATCACTCTGGTATTTTGCTGAAAGTTACAGTACAAAGCCTTGACCACCTGCTCACTCACCTTACAGCATTACATGATATATCAATCTGAGCTTATTTATCCTTATATTAGAGCCGTTATAAGCTAAACCTTTACAGCATACATTGCCTAATGAAGCCTACAAATGATCCATTATTAATACCGGTTACAACACTAAGTTCATCTGGTGCAGTCAGTTCCTTCGGTGAAGATATCAGTGTTGTAAATACTAGTAGACATAAAATCCTGTTCTGTATATTGAAGTCTGGTCTACCTGGAATTTCCTATAATTAGGTTGACAATAATAATTTTAAAAGTATTTCCTGAAGTCTATCAGAAAGGTGTGTTGTTAGGATTAAAGCATGATGTGGTACCGGTATTTGTATGAATTTCTATGTAGTCTCCTGTTCAATTCTTCCTTTAAAGTTTGTTAAACTGGAGTAAAAATTCTGTTTGTTGGTCCGGTGGTTTGGTTGGTTTAACCTCCCTTGTCATAGATCACAAATCTTACCAGTATAGGAGGTGGAAATTTTTTTTGTTGACATTAGCCAGCTTAAGGCTAACTTAGGCCTTTAGAATAGTGATGTACTCAATATCTACACTAACTTACTCTGTCAACTGAATTTTAGCAATATATTTAAGAAGATATTTTACAATGTTTTATGTTATGTTCATAGCCTGATAAATGCTAACTATGACTCAAATTGTTTAGGAAGAGCACAGCCAGTGCATTCATCCAGAAAACATAAACCGGATTCACTTAGACAATGAGTCACAACACAACAAAACACCTTCAGTACATGTCTCCGTTGTTATAGAAAGCAACTTTTAGTAAACACTGCCTCTAGGAACAGGCCCCTGAGTAGAAACTGTTGAACTACAACGCTGGATTGTATTAAGCAGCCACAGTGGACTGATGCAACAATGGACAAATGTGAGATTAATGTTCTATGGAATGAATATCTGATTCAACTGCCATTAAACAGAGTGCTAAATGATTGAGTTTTGTTCAGAACTACCATCTTTGGTTCAATCATCACACACCTACAGTGTGTACTACTAGTATAAGCTTACCTCTTCACTGACTGAGCCAGGTGTTATTTGGACACCCTGTTCTAAGAAACTTTAAAATGCTAGAGATCAGGAAGCTTTACAAATTGGACATCATGTTACTTAAAAAGGGAAGCAAAATGACCATTTTGCACACCTTAGTTTTGATTTCTGTCCAACGCACAGCATGCAGGAGATAAAGGAACTGTTTAAATTCGACACTTCCTTACTTTTGATTTCTGGTTAACTTGGTTTTGCTTTTGCTACATTGCATGTTGTTTACGGCTAGGATTGATTGATAGGTATCAGGTGAAAACATATAGGGACCCTGTCAAGGATTTGTCAAATATCTCATTTCTACTCATTAAATATAAAAAAAAAAGAAAAAGAACAGCACAATGTGTCTTGTCAAATATTGACAATCCGTTGATGCCCTAAGGCAGGCAAGTTCAACAACCTGCCCACTTAAACACGGTGTTCTAATCAAAATATATGCTACCTGCCTGCAGGTGCATACGATTTGAATCAGGCTCCGGTAGTATATAAGGAAATATGTCTCAAGACTAGGATGTTTTAAAGTAGGCTTTAAGCAGGTCAGTATCCAGAGCCATTTTAGTTACGGAAAACGTATGGGTGCCCAAACTATTTCAAGCCCAAATTTAATAATGTCAATATATTACTATTTTCATAAATTTATATTAAAATCAAGCTAAAAGCGGATTCAGAGCCCCGGATTATGTTCTCTAGAATTTGGGATAGGAACCTGAGAATTTTTTCTAGAAACTGCCCTGTTAAGACTTAACGGTTTTTACTATTTATTTACGTCTTGAACTTGTCTTCCGCTGTTAAAGCAGCTGTGTACTTTTATAATATGCCCATAGAGATATTACAGTTTCCCTTTGAGCATTTTTATAACATGCAAATTTTGTCTAAGATTTCTTTTACTGTTTGAGAGCATTTGGTGTTATTTATCTGAAATACATAGCAATTGATTTGCTTGATTGGGCTTAAACGCCATATCTAAGGTTATTTAACTCATATGATGGGAGATTGAAACTAGCTTAGAGGCCACTGGCAACAAATAAAGACAAGACATGATCAATACAGGATGTACATGTATTACAAGGACATCAAAAACAGAATGGTTTCATGTTTGCCACTTAGCTCTGAAATCACAAGGTGTCAGTTGCTTGAAACAGTATTAGCTGCCGCTAACACCAGAGTAAATCACTAATACCGGGTTAGAGATAGACCTACAACATGGCGTGACGTTATCTAATACAGGATTAAATTTAATAGTACTTTGAGCATTCGGCCCCTGGGCAACATAAAGCTCCTCCCCCATCCCATAATGGCATTTAAAATCAATCTATATTTTGTTGTATATGTTTTGAAGCATTAACAAGTACATTGAACCGTCAATATTATGTTAGAAACGTACTTTTCAAAAAAGCCATTAGCAGTATCATGATGTGTTATGATTGTGTTTTCCCCCTAGACTTGTTCATTATAACAACATGTTTTCTCTTTATTTAGCTAATAGTTGCTGGAACTAACTCTTGTATATCAGAGCACCTGTTCAAGTTCAGACTCCAATGTCTGTCAAATACTGAACTAACATGACTGTACTTGTTTTATTACAGTTGCATAATACTGAACACCTGATTATTAGGGTCAATATGGTCTAATAACAAATATACAAAGGTCATGTACTTTTACAGGGTAAATAAAAGTCTTCTTTTTTTTTTAATCAAGCATTCAAAAAAGAAGAAAAAATTCTAGCCTTGAACATATTTTTTTTTATCAAAATTTAATTTTTCTTTGTATGTTGAATGTTTTCTCCTTGAAATGAGTATTTTGGAGGAATTTTCTTTCTCTTTCTCAGCCTTATTTAAATATAAATGGTGGAATGCGTCGTGCCACTTCCTCCTCTATCTGAGGTTGACATGGTTTGTGTTTGTTTGTTTGATTGGGGTTTTAACTTTACCCTCGTACTCAAGGGTATTTTACTTATATGACGACGTGCCAGCCCAATGGGTGAAGGAAACCACCCTCGATACCACTGGCAACAAACAAAGACCAGACAGGAAAAATACAGGACGACAACAACAGGACGCAAAACAGAAACCACAAACAGATCAGCTTCCTGTTCCCTTTTAGCTCTGAGAGCACCAGGGCAACATGAAGCTCCCTCCAACCGCCCGCTCAGTTCTTTGGCATGCGAGTCACATGTCCCACAGACCTAGAGATTAATGGAGATTAACAGTCTTCATTTGGGGGAGAGGGCTTCACTTGTATCATAAATGGTGTGAATAGCCTGGCAGTTAAGATAGTGAAATCCTACGTCTGGTGAGAAATTTTAAAAAACCCACTCCAATACAGGTGTACAACTGAAAAAAGTTGAATTTAACGCATAAAAGTAAAACCTAAAGTACATGATTTACTTCAAACAATATTCCTTGTATGTAGAATCTGGTGAGAAATTTTTAACCTGAAAATTAGAAGTCACGAGAAATTTTACATTTTTGTAAGGTTGGTGTTAGTAACCATCATGTAGAGTGTACAAATATGGATTGTTAATCAAACCACTGAGGTTCAAATCCCATCAAAGGCATGCATATGAAACATAGAACCACAAAATCATAAATCATTCAGGACATCTAGATAAGAGAAAAAAACTTAACCACAGCACCTGTCTTTGAATTAATTCCGTATGAATACAGCTATGGTTTTCTTATGAATAATTAATTAAAGAGTTTCCCCCATGTTGACAGGATGTATCACTTCTACCGTTATAAATTAGCAATATCTGTCATGAATATTCACTCAACCTTTGACAAATGAATAAGGATATATTTGAAATTATGCATGGATTAATTTGTTCATCTTACCTGACAAAGAGAAATGCTGTCGTAACATTACCAGCTGCGGTTAGTTTCATGCCGAAATGTACATGTCTACACCTAGTGATTGATATGTCGCTTATAATTATATTGGGGCTAAATATACATGTAGGCTCCCAAATCCAATATGAAATAACATTTTTGTACATCAAAATTAAACAATATTTTCAATATCTTATCTTAGTCTAATCTTAATCATAATTTTTGTTTAAAATATGGATTTCAAACATATTATTATTTTTTGCAGCAGCAGCAGCAGATCCAATTAAGATTTGCAAAACTTTTAAATATTCATGTAAGTATGATGTAAGCTTCCACAAATAATACCCTATGTATTCGGTTTATTGAGACCGGACTTTGAAACCCAGCCCTCTAAACTGTAAGCAATACTTTTTTCTCAACATTGAAATAAGTCTTTATTTTTTTAACGCCACGCAGTGACTGTGTCCAGCTCAGTGGACTGACATTTCGACACTTTCACCAAATAATTAATAGCTGTAGAACACTTGTGAGGCAGTATACATGGTTCATGAAAGAACTCAAAAAGGGCTTCATTTACAAAGACAGACAGAACAATATTTTTGTTGTCCTTCAGCTGGACAGGGAGCTCTAGCCTAGTGCATTTAAACCTTCCTGGACAAAAACTGTTGAACAATGACAATTATGACAGTTAAAGCTGGGAGTAGAGAGAGCAAATTATACAAAATTTGGTACAAAGTGGTACAAAAAAAGTTAAGGCAAGAGATGTGGTGAAAAAAGATTCTAGGCATTTCACACATGGCTTCTTGAAATTATCAATCTTGTGAATTGTAGAGGAGAGTGATAGTCATTTAGTGGATCAAACTAGAAAACCTTAGTTTATCTGATTTATGTTATACATATTGAAAGGTTATTTCATACACAAAAAGAGCGCATTCTTGGAAAGTGTGAAGGGAACCACACAGGTGATGATCTAGTTTTTGTGTTGTTTTAATAGAGGTAAATATCAACAGTATTTTTGTTATTTTGGGCTTACACTTTCACAGGCTGAGAGCTGAGCAGGAATGGAACCCACGCCCGTCAGAGCAGGGCACAAGATTACCAGAAGTAAATACAGATCATTCTGACCTCTCAGCTTACCATCCTTTTACCCTAAATCCCTTCAAATTTCATTTAAGACCAATCTTTGCTTGCTGTGAAAATATTACAGCATGTAATCAAACAAATTTATGTTTTCTGAGAAGTGTTAATGCTTTCAAACTGAACAATTCAGCTTCTGCCTCTCAGATACAATTTCTAAGTCTCTTAAACAGCTCCCAAAATAGTATTTGATGGACAAAAGGTACATGTATGAACAACATGGATTACATGTGAATATTACCATCATTAACATAATGCAAAACCTGGTGAAATTAGAAAAAGTAGCCAAACCCAAAAATGAACTGGCTTTGTGTTGCCCTGTAGCTCAGAGGAACACCATGCGGGCCAAATAAAGCACCTGTAACCACTCACGGTGCATCCTGGACAAGTCCGCCCTCTGGGAGAATCTAAAAAAGATCTTACTGTAAGTGAGCCTGTTCAGTGTTGCATTTGATTTGCACAAATCTGACATGAGTGTAAAGTAAAATCAAGCCTCAAGTTTTCTCTTGCCAGCATGTTTAACCTACTTATGCCAAGGGGGAAAAAATGTAGATATTAGGCAGATG
The DNA here is from genome assembly GCA_031763545.1 of Mopalia muscosa. Lineage (NCBI taxonomy): Eukaryota > Metazoa > Mollusca > Polyplacophora > Chitonida > Mopaliidae > Mopalia > Mopalia muscosa. Next base: position 11,079 of record JARFOD010088736.1, on the reverse strand, counting down.
GCATCTTGACATTCTCAGCACTCATCACTGCCAATTGATTCTGATGTATCTCAATGACTATCATAGACAGAACTGTAGTTGCAAAAAGCACCAATATCCAAAGCATACTTTTTAATAAACTGATTAGGATACTAAATTGATGGATTGAGTTTTAAAACTATTTGTGCAGTCTTTTACTTTACTGCATTTGCTGTATCGCCAACACACAATAGGCCTACAGCTCAATGTCTGCATTATAATTAATTTGACTATTTTATAGTTTTACTCGCTAAACTCTTGATCATGCTGAACAGTTACATCCTGTTATTCACATCTCCATGTTATAAAGTGTGTTAAGTCATTCTTTTTAATTTGTAGTATGTCTTTAATTTAAAGTTTGCACATTAAATACTATTTTTTACGTCCCCCCCATTTTCCTGCTAGAATCAGTTACATGTATTTGGTTCCCATATTGCTTTGCCAGGAGATTTTCATTCATTCAATGACTAGTTTTCATTGCCCTGCCCATGTTTATTTCCCTTTTTTACTCTGTTAGAAAATAAATGTTCGTCCAGTGCTACATGTATTAGCCCATCAATAAACCCAGAAGTTGTATATCCATAAAATACCTTATGTTGCTATTAGTTTTGTTTGTTTGTTGTTTAACATCTTATTCTAGGGTATTTCATTGTTAAAAAACCGAGAGGGAAATTCATATCACACCAGAAACAACGAGCTTGCCTCCACTGGCAACAAACAATCCAAGGGCAGCAATGATGACCCCAAAGCAGCTAGGATGACCCCCAAGGCAACTAGAATGGCCTCAAGGCAGCCAAGACAACCCCAAGGCAGCTAGGATGACCCCACGGCAGCTAAGACAACCCCAAGGCAGCTAGGATGACCCCAAGGCAGCTAAGACAACCCCAAGGCAGCTAAGACAACCCCAAGGCAGCTAGGATGACCCCAAGGCAGCTAGGATCGGACTTGTTTCACCCTAGGCTCTGAGAGCAAGTACCACAGAGTGCATCCATGGAAATACATGCAATAATATCAAAACATAAACACTGATGTACAGATGTGGGTGAGGCTGTAACATTTCTGCAGAGACATACACTCTTAGCTCTACCTGTCATTATTGATGGGCAAATTTCTAAAAATGGTTAAAATGACCATTAGAAATTGTCAATTTAACATGGCAAAGAAAGAAAATTTGAACATTTGGACAGGTAAAATTCTCAGAATAGGGAATTCTGACAGGCAAGTTTTCAATCCTATTTAATTAACACACTGGAAATACACAGTACATGTATATAAGCTACTTAAATATTTCTATTAATTTAATGGGGTTCCTTATATAGTCTTTTATACGTAAAATGTTTATAGTTTCTGATTTCATTTTATTCTAAGAAAAACTTATAATGAATTTGTTTCTTTCTAAATATGCACTAGAAAATGTCCAGCTGGATACAATTTTTGTTTCGTTTTCGGTAAATAATAAAACCATACTGCATGTACACGACACATATCTCATCATTAGACAGTTGAACCAGGGACTAGTGGAAACACAGTATACACTCATCCCAGCTAGAAACAAAGAATTCTCCTCTACCTTCACAGGGAAGCAGACTCTATAGGGGGCATAGGAAAACATGGTACCGGTAGCTGGACCTTTGTTTGCTTTCTTAATACCCAGATTGCACATGTGCATCTCTTTGACCTAATTCCCAATTAACAGTCTGCAGCCAATATTTGTCTGACCTAATTTTAACAGATCAGCTGTTGTGACAATAGACATTATCAACAAACGACAATTTTCTAAGAGAGCTTCATAATTTGCATATCTATCATACGTAAGCAAGTTTGAAATATAGCTGTTTTTATACTCAAATTGTCTATCACAATACTGCAACCCTTAGCTGTAAACCAAAAAAAAAAAAGAAGGAAATTGCGGGAAGAAATGATGTCATCGTCTGTGGTTAAAAATGAAAGCCACAAAATGACAAAGGTGACTGCACGGAGCTAGTGACAAGTGACAGCAACATTTTGACATTGACAGGAGCGCCAACGCTTTGCAAGATTGGCACCAACAATGACAGCCTGTGAAAACTAGAGGTTACTCACCTTAGATTTAAAAGCAGTCAGTCTTTGGGGCATCAGTTTGCAAACAAAGGAACTGTAGCAAAACATTCAGCACGACTTCTCCGTGGTCTCGCCTCACTATGGCTCAGTGTTTATCTCTCTTCCTTGCTTGGCGGAAATTTGATGACGTAGCTATCACGTGATTCGATAGCTCTGCACAGCAACATTACCATGTGACTTGTGTTTATATCCGAGCTCGCAGAATAAAAATAGAATAAACATGCCCTATATAATATCGACCAGTCGAGTTGAACTCATTTAGCACGTTGCTGTTTAATGAATGTATAGGGATGGAGAATATGAAAACGGAGAGTGAAATAAAGATGTAAAAAAATAATTTCAAAATCTGCCATTTAATCAGTCAACCAATGAATGATCGATCGAGACCAATTGATTATTGATTGATCATTGATTGATCGAGACCAATCAATCAATCAATCAATCATTCAGGATTGATTTTACATTTAAAAAAATCAAAGAATTGATAACGTCATGTTTTCAAGTTTTTACAATGTGGGATAAAAGAATAAAACAAAACAAAAAAGATGGTAAAGAGATCGATTTATGGGATGTATTTCCAAAGAAAAACACACATGCACGACCGTAGCGACCTATAGATGTCCATCTTTAATGAGAATAAAAAACAACATCGAAAAGATCAAGCGATCTTTTGAGACAGAATTCGGAAAGATTGCCTTTGGCTCGCTTGTAAGCAGGCCTATGGCCACTGCCAAGCAACTGAGATAAAAGAAATGTCAAAAGACGGATCATTTATTGATCATTTGTACATACAGGGTAATGTATTCATCATTTATACATACAGAGTTTGTGAAAGACAACTTGTAAATTCGGGTCTGTCATCTGTACTGACAAACTCCCCACAGCGTTAGGTTAACCCTGGGATATAGCATGCTATTTCACAGGCTTACTAAAACACTTTTAAAAATCTTACCGCATTTATACCGTCAATGTCACGACAAAAAGAAAAATAATTTAATTGTCCAAGTTTAAAATATGGATTAACATGTTTCCTATGCACATATATTCATATTTAAATAATACTTCATATATTTTTTATAGAAAAGAAACAAACTTGAAACTTTCTGTAACGATAGGTTGTTGCATGCATGGTAGAACGCGATTGTGTTTTGTCGTGCAGACAATGCTAGCCCTAAACAAACAACTTCTGAAATCACGTATACAAATTAATCCACAAGCACGGGGATGATTTTAAACAGTATATGCTCTGTACATAAATCTATATTTCTAAAAGCAATCACACTGGCAAAAGGATATACATAAATTAAAAGTCGAAGATTCTAGATAACTCCTAGAAACAATTTTCTTAATAAACCTTAATCTCGAGTTGTGTTATGGGAAACCTACAGATAACTCGAGAGAATGTAATGACCATTAATATGGTGTATAAAATATTGTTAAACATGAATCTAACCGAAGATAGATGCGCATACCCCTATCTTAATCGACATTGTTGATAGACCCATCATTTTTACGTATATATATTTTTTTGCATAGAAAGAAAAATTAGCTTTCCTCCACTGGGTATTAAACTCGGTTGTCTGGCTAAAGATGCGAATACGTATCTAATATAGACTATATAGGCCTATTATACTGTCTGGCTAGCATAAATATGTCAAAAACAATAACATGTAACTCCCTAGCAATTTTATCACTTAATTTGTGAGTTTAAATACAGACTTTGAGAAAAAAATTAACACTTTGATGTCAAATAGCAATAGACCTTAAAGCCGTATACATGCATATATAGGTTACCTGCATGTTAGACATGTGTAATGTGTATATGTGTAATTTCAAGTCGTGCACATCAGTTTGGATATTGGATATAGCCTCTTTAAAAACTATAACCAAATTGCATGGATGAAGGCTCGTATATAAGGTCCCGTGTTCGAATCTCGGGGAGGCAAGCACATTTTTCTCTCTTCATTGATTCAAAATATATGTATTTATTTACCGGTACAGTGGTATTTATAAATAGCAAAACAGTGAGACGTCCCATGCTCAAGAAAAACTCCCACAGATCTTAATCTCGAATTCTTACGGGTTTAACGTAATTACATCTCGAGATATAGCCATGTACATGAAATAGAATAAATACATACAATATATACAAGATATGGGTTTCGTTTAGAATGGATCAACCTGCTGGCGTATTCAAACTCCAAAGAAATAGAAATTAGCCAATGAATATGCCCTCTTATAGAAGAATGAGAGTTGTGTAGGTTGTCTGACGCAGAGGGGAGTTTTGCCTTAACCAGAAGATCGTTTATATTTCTGTTTCTCCTGTATTCTATATAACATGTCTTTGTGATAGGGGAGCAGGTACAAAATTTTGATATTCCTGTATAACTTATATCACCAGGGTGATAGACTGGTCATATTGGAATATAAAAAGTTTAGTATTTCTTTAACCTTTACCTGCACCATGGTTCTCCGATTGAAACGTAATTTGTGTTTGATTTTTCTCTTCACAGGGAATAAATAATTTATTTATTTATTTATTTTTATTTTTTTTTTTTTAATCGACGCGAATCCAAAATATACAGCAGGATTTGTACTTGTCATAAATCCATATGGGCATGCCGGGAAAGATAAATGTTCAGCTATATGGGGGAAATCGGTGAAACCCGATCAATTGATTGTTTGCTCTAATCCAAAGATGATTTTTGGTTTCATCTGGAATACGTATCCCAGCTTTCATCAACATTAAATTACAGACACTATGTCTTACAAATGATGAGATATACCACATTTTTTATATCACAGTTCACAATATCTAACAAATTATAATAATTTCTAGTTTGTTGCCAAGTACATATATATACATACATGTAGCTTAATTTGTCTTTTCACGTTCGATGCAGACTTGCACGCACAACGCAGACATCCTTTCAACTCAACCTCGTGTTGCATGCATGATATACCATGTTTATCTGGGCCATCGAGATGCAAAGGCCAATTCAGCGGACGGACTTTATGAGCTATATTTGGGTTATTAGAAATATATATGGAGGCCAAACAGATAAGTATCTGCAAAATGTAACAAGCCAAGCAGAAAAATAGAGTACCGTGTTACGTGAAATGCTCAGCCCTTGCATGCGTGAATGTAAAAACATTGTGTGTATACAATTATATTATTTGTCCATTCAATTTGTATATTAGATGCATAAAGATTAGTCTATGTTATACTGCTACAATACTTCTTATGACACAGCATTTTCCGGCACACATAAACCTATATATTGAACAAGTTTGAACTTTTTATAAGACAATCGAAAATCCCTAGGTCAATTTGAAAAAAATTGGGGACCAATATATGAAAAAGGTTGCAGTGGATTATTTGGTCTGAAATTGAAATTATTATGTTAAGACTTGTACATTATATACTTTAGGTTAAATTGGCGGTGGCAGAAATCCTTATACTGCATGGCGAATATCTTAACCCAGAATATAGGTTACTGCGTACTCAGTTGGTTTCCCTTAAATAAAGAAAGACTTCCTTATATGCGAAAAGTACATTGAATGTACTTGTGCCGTATATTTAAATTGGTGTGGTCTTTTTAGCCGCCAAGCATGCACAAACCAAACGCTTCAGCCACCACGACTTTTGACAAAGTTCAATTAAGTTTTACCATTAAAATAATAAAAGAACAATATATGGTAGGCCTACAGATACATTTGTAGATGCGAATTCGTATCCAAATAAACTATACAGTATATAGATAATACATTTGTTACATTTCACTATATATTTAATACAGAACAGCGCCGCATATCTATACTGCATAAGTAAAATAATATTGTCTATAATTTGTTTATAATTTAGATAAAGAACAATTTTGCTTTCTTGGGATAGTTTGGCGATTTCACCAAAAAACTAAGCTTGTGACAAACAAGTGTAGAATCACTATAGCTGTGACATTAAGCTCTTCTTTACCGGGTTATTTAGAATGTTACCTGATTAAGCATTGCAAAATGTGACATTTAAGTAGTTTAGCATCATATTAAGCTACATTCCAAATTTGAACTCTTTATTTTAAGCGGTTTGGCTTCTATCCTGTTCACATCTTTATGTAAAATGAAGTGACAAATGCGGACATAATTGTTGCCATGGAAATCTTAAATTTGTTAAGAATGATACCATTTTCAATAGGATTTAGTTTGGCATTATATTAAGCTGCATTCCAAATTTTAACTCTCTATCTTAAGCGGTTTGGCTTCTATCCTGTTCACGTCGTCATGTCAAAAAAAGGGACAGATTGGGACATATTTGTTGCTATGGAAACCTGACATTTTTCGGAATGATCCCATTTTCAATATGAGTGTAGTTTAGCATCATATTAAGCTGCATTCCAAATTTTAACTCTCTATCTTAAGCGGTTTGGCTTCTATCCTGTTAAAGTCGCAGCTAAAAATTAAAAAAATAAGATTCCTGCACTTGTCCTGCAGAATCTCTGGAAGCATAGATCGATTCTTATAGAAGTAACTGTCGTTTGAGCAGTTCTATCGAGTTAAACAATATAGATTTCACCAACAAACCAAGCTTGGAAAAAATTAAAGAATTAAAAACCACGATTGATGCATCCTGCATGCAAAACGTGTGCTCTGAATGCTGCTGCAATACTGTCGGGCTCACAGAGGGGCACTTGTCCTGATATAATCGAAGGAGGAAATGATCGAGCCGTAGAAGTAATTGATCGAACCGTAGAAGTAATTGATCTAACCGTAAGTAACTGTCGCTCGAGCAGGTGTCACAAAGAAGCTGCGTGTAGCATTCTTCATATCATTTAGGTTTCATCGGAGCAAATGCAATAACCTAATAACGTCGTGATTACACGTGAATTCTGGAGAAAAAGCCGAACGTCTCGTGAAATCATGAAGTCAACGTGGAAAAACTAACTCCACGGGCGCCTGGTTTTTGTCTGAATGCCTTATTGACAAACTGACTGGGTTTGTTCTTATTTATTAAGTGTAAATCCTGATTGAGGCCAGCACAAATTTGCTTTCTCTACATAAAAATATAGATTGTGTGACACAAACGCATTCAACACATAAACAAAATAAGCTTTATTTAAAAAATGGATTTTTCTAGACTTCATAATACATCACTGTTATGAAGTCTAGATAGCCACAAATACATTTTTAAAATACAAATTCAGATCTTTTTTGTTTTGTTTTGTTTTGTCAATAACGTGTTTCCCCCTATATATATATCACACTAACAATCCAGGCAACCGAGACGCTGTACATCGCTTTTAATATTACAATATAGCTTACGTCCATATGGTCACCGGGTTAACCTTTTTTGTGTGTGTGTCATAACATCTAAACATAAGTCAAACGAATTGATATCTAAAACTGCCAGGACTCAAAATGTCTCATTAATAATACAAGCTATATATACGCTTATCTCGACAACTCTACCTTTACACGTTACAGCACTTCGTCAACGTTCAATATCAAATGAGTGGCAAAAGTTCAACTATTGTATATATATACTCAGTCCACTTATATTAGGTAATGTGCTCTCGTATACTCACAAACTGGTGTTCACGCTTTTATAATGCACGACACATCCATTGTGCACTCCAACAAAATATGCTGATTAATTCATCAGACTATGCATTGTGTGCCTTGCGTAAAGGACAACAGCTTTATTATATTTTGTAGATCCAGGTATCGCCAATGCAGCCTTACGCTTTATTGGTAGCTCTATGCTGGGATTAGTAGGCCTATATTTATACTAATCCAGGTTGGGGGCTATACTTTAATTAGCTGGATCGGATATACTTGATCACAAAAGTTCAGTCACAGGCTAAATAAAACAAACAAATGGCAGCCACCCCGATTTCTCAGCTGTATCATGCCTATCTCTAGCCCGAACATTGTGCAGATATGTTTGCTTTTATATATTAAACAGTTCGGACATTCAACTGACATGCACATAGTAAGTAGTGAACTACTGGCTTTTATTATTATTTCTTCTATGCAAAACATCACGTGACGTTAAAGATAACACATTGGCTGACTGTCTGTACAATAAAGTACATGACAAATAACGCGAGAAAGTATGAGAAAAGCCAATCGTGCTTATCCGATTTTGACATGTTTAGATTTTAGCTAAAATCTTGTTTAAACGGACATTATACACTGCGGCTATTACGTTAGACTATCTACGTAGGCTAAATCGATTAAAGGTTGAAAAATGTACATTTCTAATTCATTCATAGATACCTGTAATTAACACGAATAATCAACATAAACAGCAATTGAAGTTAAAAAGCATTGTATATTATTGTATATTTGCCTATACTGGTTGGTCTTGCCTGAGCAAATTGTAAAGAAATAAATACTAAACGAACGAGCAAGCGAAGGAAAGGACGAATAAAAAAAAATAAGCGACACAAATATGTTTTTAATTAGTTTTATCGCTGCCTTGGTTCGGTTTTATCTATATTGCTGCAAGCAATCTTTTTCATCTCTCAGGGAAAAACTAAACAAATTATTAAAGAAACCCGAGACAGTCGCAAATCATCAAAAGGACCCCCATAATACCGCCAGGGATGCATTAGGCGATATAATCTTCGTGTATCACTAGCACCTATACACGTATTGTACTTGAAAGAACAAATATCGATTGTTTCCTTTACATCGTAGGTGCTTTATTTTATCGATAAACGCATTGGCACATCAAAGGCGCTGATGACGGTCTATTAAAAATGGAACTGCATGGTGCCAGATGCTCGATAGGCCTACATAGCTGCCCGCCAGGCCAGCTCTGTGTTTTGACCAGTTCACCGCTTTATCCATCTCTGTTTTGACTGGCTGCGTGGTGTCAGTAAGGAATTAGGTCAAGGGGTGACCTAATTTATGCAGGCTATTTGAGGTCTTTGGCCTGTTGCTATTTGTTAACATTACCGCGTTGCTAGAATCGTCCAAACTCATTTACAAAGCGGTGCCACGGCCCAGTTACCTCTCCAACGCTATACATCTATTTTTAGCACCGAGTCAGAATTCAGATGTGATTTATGGAGGCTACATTTTGTTTTGATTATAGTGGTCCCAATCGACTATATTGCAAGGCCAAGGCAATTTAATCCGATCAATAAGCCATTTACTGCAATATAACGAGGCGAAACTCAAAATATATGTCCGGCGTTCATCCTAAAATAGATCGGCCCACTTTGAACTGCTCTGATCTATGCGAGAACTATAAAATAAATGTTGTTTTCGCGTGGCGACTCAATTTGTCAGTAGGCCTATACGGTTTATGTATGACACACAGTGATTTAGAAGGAGAGTTCTGTATCTCTAATATTCTACCATACATGCAATGTAGCCTTATTTAGATATACAGAGTTCGAGTGCACAAAGCTGTGTAATTTCAAGTTTGTTCCCCTTACCGGTTATTATATGGGTATAATTAGTACTGTCCAATAATATTTGATATACAGAACTTCTGGACATATTTTGTACGCCAAACGAGACTTAAAATCTTCCATTAGTCTTGTTACTAAATACACGGAAACATGGTTAACGTAACTGTTGCTGACCCGCCATTTCTCTCCTATATGGTGGCTGATTTCTGCCAGCGCATCGACTGTAGACTTGAAATTTCAGTAGAAGGTTCGGTAACTTCCACGTTTTAGGCAAGTTTACCTTATAAAAGGATATAGAATTTATTTGATTGGGATATTAAACTTGTATTAAGTTGAAAAGCCTACTTAATTGAAGATTTGAACACTATTTCAAATATCCATGTAGGGCAATTACTCAGTAGCTAACTGATTGAAACCAAATATAGATCGTGAGGCCATGCTATTGTGTTGTTAATAACATCATGTTAAACCTATATATTGTTGATGTATAGCGACAGACATTTTTTCAATTTTCTAAAAATGTATTATAACAAAATTTAAAAAAAAAAAATAATAATAATTTAAAACTAAAAATAATAGTTCCGATAATCATAAAAAATGTTTTGGTTTGTTTCTTAAATATTGCATTCCGTGTTCTGATTGATATGTAGACTTACACCATATAGATAATGCTATATATATTTCAGTATTCATTTGGCGATTAGCAAATCTCACCTTTTCAGAGAGAATTTTTAATATAAACATTTACTTAGGACTTCCAGTGGGCACGAAATTTGCAAGAATTGCAATCTACTGTGATCATTTCGTCCACATCTTGACGGACTTGCTGAAATACATTCAACACAACATAGAGCTGATGTTTTTACATTTTATTATCGATGATATACTAGTCCTGAAAATAGGACATGCTAGCCTAGAGTTCATTCCACAGTGTGATCATAACGATAAAAAGGTAAACAATTAAATAAGACAGGTGTGACTGATATAAAAGGCAGATAGAACATATACAGTGATGATGTAGAATGATACAGAGCTGTTGTTCCAGCCTAAATGACATGGCTATAGTGTATACCAACTAATTTGGTTATATTTTTCACATTTTACCTATATTTTAGGTCAAGGACAGAATTATATAATACATGAGAGCAATGATCAGAGTATTTTAACCCTGTTTTTGGAAAAGCAGTCTGGGAAAATTATGCACGATCAGTTGATATTTTATAAATAAATTTTTAAATAGTACTACATGTACGTATGTATGTAATATCTGTCACAGCCTTTCTTCCATATTCTAAAAGCAGAGGGTTGGGCAAGAGCTTCCTGTTGCCCTGGTGCTCTCAGGGCTAAAGGGCAGCATAAAGCAGACCTGTTTCTGGTTTGTTTGTTTGTTTGATTTGGGTTTAACGTCATACTCAAGGGTATTTCACTTATATGATGACGTGCCAGCCCTACCGGTGAAGGAAACCAAACTCATTACCACTGGCAACAAACAAAGACAAGACAGGATGACAACAACAGGACACAATACAGATGCCACAAACAG
>JARFOD010088725.1:0-18183 GCA_031763545.1 Mopalia muscosa | reverse complement strand
CATCCCATTAATAATCACGGTAGTCACATACTTAAAATTGAAAAAAAAAAAAACAACTTTTGACTCGCGTATAATAAGCTAGCTCCGTCACTTGTGCCTATATATTCTTAAAAATCAAAGCTTTAAAAATCACGCCAAGTGTAAGTCACGTGGTATAAATGTGAGCTGAATTTGGAAGAGTCGTCCACCCAAAATCGCACCGTGTGGGGCGAAAGTTGTGGAGGACGGAAATTGTCTTGGAATTAGTCGCCGACGGAGAATCGTGCATGTGCGGCAAGTTTTACAACCAATTTCGCACCGTCTAAGGGAAACTCACTATGCTGGTTTCAAGACACTTTATGTTTGTCATAAAACAAATTTAGGATGCAACTTTAAATTATAAACGGTGTTTACCTCTAGCATCAGGCACCCGAATGAAGGCGTTAATTTAAATTCAGCTTGTGTTTCTTATACATCAGTCAGCAGATTTCCCAGACATTTTCTTTGTCCAGTGGATTAATTTTCACCTTCAATGTGTCAGCATGGGCGGACATATACTCGGTTCTCTTCCACATGACATACTTTACCAACCAAATAAGAATGTTATGTACAATCAACACTTCTATCCTTGCGACCTTTACAGACAAGTCGAAAACAAGAAAAATCGACGATCATTTATCGAACATAAATACTTTGAGGCTTATACCACAAGTTTATATCGGTGATTTCCCTTGAACCGGAGAATAAATCATATATACTGTCGATTTAACGGAGGTACAAATTTTGTTACTTCATAAAGGATTAAATTACAAATATTTTCGTTATTTTGGGATAACACTTTCTTAGTAGAAGGCCGGGTGGCTGAGTGGTCTAGGTAGCCTGCATTTACTGCTGGCGATTCGGTGCCTAACTCTGATGGACGTGGGTTCCTCATGGATTGAATGATGCGTCTGAACACAATTTGGGGGATGTATCGCCATAATTGAACCAACATGGCACCAAGTTCCTGTAAATTCTGTGGAGGGTTCCTTACTTGACGGAGCCTTCTGCACAACACATCCCATACATGTTCTATGGGATTAAGGTCGGGGGATCTTGAGGGCCACTCCATGACATTGTTGTCAGCATTCATAAGAAAATTGCGGGTCAAATTGGCCGTATGGGGTCTGGCATTATCGTGTTGGAATGTCAGACCTGGGCCATGATCTGCCATGAATGGCAAAAGCTCTAGAATGAGCACTTGATCTCTGTATCATACAGCAGTTAGGTTTCCTTGGACGACCATCAGTCAGGAACGGACACGACCATTTAAGGCACCCCAAACCATAACACTACTGCCTCCCAAATGGTCCACTTCCTGCACACAACACTGGACTTCCGTTCACCGGGTCTCTTCCAAACTCTAACTCTCCCATCAGCGAATTGCAAAATAATGATTCTCGATTCGTCACTAAAAACGACCTTATTCCAATCACGCTGAGTCCATCTCAGATGTCGTTGAGCCTAGAGAAGCCGTTCACGTCGGTGTAACTGGGTTAAAATTGGTCCATGATATGGCCGGCGTGCATGGTGACAGCTGTGCGCAGGCGATTGGCAGTCACATGACCTCTAAAAAAGTCATTCCTAATGGACGTTGCAGTGAGAAATCGATTACGCAAATGACGCAAGATGATTTCCGGTCTTCTACACGTGTCGTCACACGTGGCCTACCCGAACGAGGTCGGTCTGCTGAGGTACCAGTTTGTTGGAGACGTGCTCGAAGATCATGGATAGTCCATCGACTATAGGCCTATCCCATAACCGATGTTCCTGTAATCAGAATGCCACTGATGTACACGTTGAATGTTTGACAGTCGTGGTATTGCAAATCAACGAATAATTTAATGTAAGAACTTGTTTTCCCGACATGTCACTCTACAGTGCTAACGGGGGCTCAAATGCACGTGTATCATAAGGTCACATTACTAGGAACACAAGGAAACATGCTTTATCCTAGATGTATGCTCGCACAAACTTTATGCTTGTGCACGTCAGAGTTGCGGTGTCATGGTGTCTTTGACAACGTATTTACCTCTTATAATAATAATAATATCTCTTGTATTAAGTTTCAAGAAAATATTGAGAAACTTATGAGTGTGAAGCTTCTTTTTTGACTGGGTTTATAAATAACCTCTGGACTTATGTTGAAAGTATCGACTTAAAAACGCTGAGAGGAACACATTGATGTCTATGAACTAATTTTTATCAGATTTAGTTCATGCAAAGTAAACCCAATATGTTGTGAATAGGTTATTGGTGACAATTTAACATTATATCTTACGGATATCGATACTTTATCAATTCAAACCTAAATCGGTTTAAATGTTTAGATGTGCATATCGGTTATTGAATGTACACATTACTTGTGGTGTTTGCAATAAACATGTTACTGACATGGACGTATGTATAGAATGGCACAACATTTTTTTATAGACGTAATATAAGTTCAATGTCCTATTTAAAAAAAAGCAAAACAAAAAACAAGGCTGAATTCTGAGCCACATAAAATCTATTGTAATGGCCTTATATCGATATCGGGAGCTGGATTTGACATTGTCTGTGTTAAACGATCGTGACTGACGGCCTACTTCACCGGTCAACAAGCGACGGACATCTATCTACTCGCGAATATGGTTGGCTGAAAGGTTGATCATCGGCTGAACCTCGGTACAATACTTAAATATTGGAAATCTTTCATTTATGACATACTAATTTATTATCAAACTGGAATCTCTAAATAGAACAAATATTGAAATTGTAAAGAAAAGCGAAATCTCTTCAAAAGTCTATTCTCGATAGATGTGAATCAATAATAATCCATCGATTATTTTATTTAATGTGTGTTGATTTATCAAGATATATATATCTTATTTAAAAGGTCGGCATTAACCCGATACAACTTGGGACGAAATTTGACAGAGACTTGGCGCTGGTAGCGTGTGCAGTAAGACAGATCTTTATTTTAATTAAGCTGTAGTTGAGTAAATTGTTATAAACTATTTGTCACAAACCATCCAACCTGGACACACTCATTAAAGTTTTCTGGGAGAATCTTCAATTTTCTCTTGATATGTGTTATGTGGTATGAGATGATTTGATTAATCGGGATTGGAAACAGGTTTTCAGTCTGGAAACGGTAATACGGTTTTTATTGGCAGTGTCCACGGTCTGTAAGAACGGCAGAACAACCCATAGCCAACACCAATCATCAACACCGAGCTTGCTTTAATTTGCCGGCATTATAAATGCTACACGTGGAAGCATGAGTGGCTGTTTTGTGATAGTTTTCCTAAATCTGTGCCTGAGATGGGTCGACATTTGGATGATATAAAGTATGGCAACGTGACACGCCGCCGCGAGATTCTCAGATAATTGACCTGTTACGAAATCCCCGCGGAACATCTCGCCATTAAGACAGACTGAAATATTGATCCGCGGCTAGACAAGGATTCCATTCTTCGGCATTAACAAGGCTTTGAAGATTATTAGCGAGGTAGTAATTTTGCCCAGACTGGCCCTTTTCTGAAGAAATGTTATGCACGTTAACAAGCCAAATGTCACCGTTAGCGCAACGAAATGAAATATAATTTAGTGGTGCGAGACTAAATATATTTAATTGCTATTTATTGTATATTTACATTATATAGTAACTCAAACAGAGGTTTATTTTCTATTATGCTTTATTTCATATATATCATTTTCTGTGTACGACGGGTCAGGCGATGTTTTTAGCGAGATAGTTTCTAAGTATTAGTTTCTATCTACTTCTAGTTGAATTACTCATACCCTACCATCTGGTCGATTAGTGAAATAAGATGTAAAGTGCAGGACATTAATCGTTTTTTGTTTTCCCACTTGGATTCAATAGAATTGCTGTGTGTGTTTTTTTTTTAACGTGAAGAAGAGAGCTTTGGTTTTATTACGGAATTGTTAGAAAACAAACTGCTGTTTATATTGAATGGTATCATAATGATCTAAACTCAGTCCCTCACCGTGTGACTTGCGATTGACACCATCAGTCTGCACTGATGGTATCTGACAGAAAGTCATTATTGTATGGATTTTGGGGTCAAACGGGAACAGCTGCATTAGCTTATTGATCTCTCTGTCCGTTATGTGTATGCTCATCTGAGATCATACGAGATTATATCTGCTCATAAAATAATGAAGCTGTCCACCTGTTAAAAACCTCCTTAGTTGTTCAGGCCATAAAGTTCCAATCACGTTATGTTGTTATTTTCTACTAAAAAAAATAAATAACCAGATTTCTTAAAGGCTGATGTTAGTTTCCGTATTAGACACTTTATTAAAATCTTGGCTGACGGATTGGTCGCACGGATAATATAATTTATGATGTGTTATTGGGAAGTTGACATTAATAGTTGCCTTTGTCTTCCCTCAAGTTCCATTTCTATAAAAAATGTTTTTGCTTAATATATATAAAATATTTTCACAGAACGTGTTTCGTAGCAGGATCCTCCGACTTAGACAAATACAACTGACACGACGTAAAACCCCAATCAAACAGGCTATATTTATGTTGTGTCAACCAAACAAGCAGGGAAAAGATGACTTTATCCCAGTGTATATGCGTAAAATTAAACATTAATTACCTATCAATGGTCACCGAAGATTAAAATATTATTTGAATTGTGAATTATTATGTACTTCACAGGAACAATATAGTAGGCACTATACAAACTAATGATATTATTCATCTGAAGTATGGGAGGTGTCTTTCCACGGGACTGTCAAAAACTTACAAAATAATTACTACTCCGACTACTTGTAAACTAAAGCCCATCTACTGGCATCGGATATAACCTCTGCCTAACGACAGACCGATTCCATCCATCAAGCGCATATTTCCCAAGGCCGACTAACCTCGGCGGTGGACAGATGAAGTATAGGCGCTCGGTCAGAGATCACAGTTATTTATTTCTACGCCTCATTACTAACACAAGAAATCCAGCACTTACAGACCACAGCCATACAGTTAACATGTTTACTACAATCTCCACAACAAGGACAAATTATAATAAAAATTGTCCTCACGCAAATTCTAAAGTGTACAGAACCATTTCTGTCGGCTACACTTCTATAGCAAATAAACACACACACACATTTGGTAACTCGCGAACTGCTGGCGTATATGTCGTTGTAACAATGATGGAAAGCAGGGATGAAACCTTGTAAAACCACCCCCGCGATTGCCGGAGCCACCACATATGACTCGCTCATATAACTGATTGTCGACAGGCGGACTCAATCCGGTGAATGGTACATCAAAGCAGATTCACTTTAGTAAGCGCACACGCTACCACTAAGCCACGGTCGCTGTTGTAACAGGAGGATGTATGCAGTGTTTGACGGAAACAGTACTGATTCCAATCATCGAAAATAATGCTTGACATTTATTTACTAAGAATTCTCTCTTTCTTGTCCGATTTCAACAAATTTGGGCCGACTTAACCCGCAAGAAAACAAAACATTAAAGCATGACCTTCATGTCAGTCTGTGTAGCTCCTCCATAAACGCATAACAACCTTTAATGCAATTGCATACCCTTATTCCAGGAGATTGTCTTTGAAACGTGTTGACGACTTCAGTGTAATTAGGCTAATGGAACTTTGAACTGTAAACAAGTAGTGTCAAAATGTGGTCGACAAGACAATTTCTAATATTTTGTAATCGTATAGGCAGCATTTCCTATCGAGTGCTGTGTGCACCAAAGGCAATATTGGTTAATTATTCCAATTTAGAAATGACATGTCTTTGAGTCGAAGTGTACATTTCAAAGAGCTGATGAAATGTCATATTGTTATGTGCATACCATGGACAGGCTATTCTCAATAACATTATATTACAACTAGTCCTACCTGAAACTAAAAGCTCTTTCTTTTTGTCTCTCAATACTGATATCCATAACGACAGGAACAAGAAAACGGATTCATGTATGTAACCAGACAGGCTATTCGCGACTCGCCAAAGTTTCCGGTTTTTATTATTATCTTGCAAGGTTAATTTAATTTAATATTTCTTCGTATACAACGATAGGGAGTTGTATTGTTCAAAACTGGCATATTTAACGGTGTGGAATTAACTCTATGTTCGAGTTATAAAAACACGACACGCTCCAGACGATTGAATCAGTGATGTGTAATCTCACTGCGACATTTCTGAGGACTAGCCACACTATTTCATCTGTCTAAAGCACACGGCTAAAAGTTACTGTACATGTCTGAACACATAAACACAATGTGTTTGTTTTAGACTTAATTCACCGTCAGGACTGTTTTTGTCAACGGTTGCTGGAGACCCAAGTTGAACATTCCGTATTGCTAACCACAGAATAGGAGCGCATTCCATTGATCTACTCCTTTTTTTAAAAACAGTCGTTGGGAACAAATGTGAATTTCCTCTATTTCCAATCCCATGTAAGGTGGACTTTGCTGCATTGGTATACCCTAAGACATGTAACCTGGCGATTGTACATTAATCGTTCGTTTCTATCGTATATATGAATAAAGTTAACGTTGTCTTGGTCTTATGTCTTCAAACTTACCATGGCATTATGTGCTCTGTTTCGTTCTCATCTCAGGTATCAAACTGCATTTGTTCATCCTATTCATGCCATACACGATGCTTAACAAATTCCACTGAATTCTCTACCTGTCAAATTGGGCTTAAAATAGTAGCACACGTGGATAGATTGTCTTAGGGATATTGACAGGTTACAATAGTCCTCTGTAAAGATGCACAGCCTATTGGCAGGTCTTTTATGATGTTTGGTAAGAGAGGGGTGGTAAGGTCTTATATTGATTGTCTTATGATTTCTTTGACATCTTTACACAAAAATTAACACATTATACTGAGAAAATGCAGTACATATACACATTTAATGTTCTAAAGTTGGACAGCTTTAGTTCATTTCAGCAATCATTCTTTTATAAGTTAGGTCATATACACCATTAACTATAAGTGTGCAACCGACCATTACCATATAGCAACACCATTGTGATTGTAAAACAGCTTTTCAATCCACATGATATCCCATTTCTCCGTTCTGCGCAATACAAATGTCAGAAATGAATCGTGGGTAATGTAGCACAAGCTAAAATTGACGTTAAAACTTGTAACAAGTTACGATCCAATCTAGTTTTATTTCTTGACCACAAATGCCTAACAACCTAAAAAAAAATAAATTGTTCACTGGAAAAATCATAAGAGGTTGTTTCTTTAAAATTATTCTTTTAGTTTTCAATCGCCTTGTAATTTTCAAATTTTATAAAATTCACGTTAGGGGCGATAGTGGTAAGACATCGAATAAATACTCCTTCAATTCCATTTACATTAGGTAATAGGGTGTTTTATACTTCTAGTTGAGAAGCTTTGGTTGTGTCGGACGTTTAAAATAAAATGTTTGATAGCACATAACTAATCTGAATGGACAACCTACAGAAATGCACCCGAAATGCACGCGACCATAACTGGATTCATTTAAATTTAGGAAAAGGTCAAAATCAAACTTGCCTTTCAACTAACCCTTAGTTAGCATACAAAATTACCCTTGATGTATTAGATGCCAATATACCCGTCGAGTATTTGTGTCGTCATGTTTCATCAATGGTCGCCGGATAGTTTACTTAATCTACTAAGTCTAGGGCCCGTGGCTTAGTGGTAGCGTGTGCGTTTCCTAATCCGTTTCAACTTTACTGTTCCCGGGATCGAGTCCGTCTGTCGACAAGCATGTATATGAGTGAGTCACAAGATATGGCTCAGGCATTTGCAAGTGAAATACCTTTGAGTACAATGGTTAAACCACAATCAAACAAACTATACCTGGAATAAAGCTTCGATCCCACAGCCTAAACTGCTGTGGCGTTGCACAAAAAAAAAGAACAAAGCTTAAAAAACAAGGTAAACAATTAGGTTTAATGGATCGGTGGTATTCTCAATAAAACATTTTAGATGGAATCTTAGAGTGTTGTTATTAGGATTAGATAGTCTTTGTTTGTATAGGTAATTATTTACACAGTTCCCACACCTGTGTCACCAATCTACTTTAAGCTGTCTTTGTTATTTCATGTAAAGACTCCGTGTTTGATGTTATTTATGACTGGGGGATTTGAATCTGTGGCGCTTCTTAAATGTAATAAATTTGAAAAATAAGATTCATGCATTTTTTAGCACACTTTATTTTATAACATTTGTTTGCCATTATTCCTGCTCTAAACTTTTTTTATAAACTTTGTCATGAGATCATTGGATGATGAGTTATATATTCCGAGATGTTGACTTGGTATCAATAGGTTTTGGGGTTTATTTCACGTAAAGAAACCATGCTCAAACTTGGCTTACCGGGAAACAGTTCACATTTCTTAGATTTCTTTTTAATCAGAAAACAACAAATTAAAATCCTTGATAAGTTGAAATTTACTAAGTTTATTAACTGACTCTATTTGGATTAGTTAGATGTGATATGACACAGTCGTTGTGATTACAAAAACAAAAAGCCCAGACAAACATTATCCATACCATAATGGATTTAAGAAGTCTGTCATCAAATCAACTTCATGACAAGAACCCACAAAAAGTTTAACCCAAACATTTAGTATTTAAGAATGTTTTTTTAGCTTTGACTTTTAACATGCGTGCACCAATGATTTTGTATATCGAAGGGTGGAAGGGATTAACGATTAACATGATTATCTCACCTCCACTGAGTACCTGATGACTATCACCACTAACTCAAATTTTGGAGTTAAAACTGACATTTAAATACATTGTTTACAACTTATGTATTAAAAAAAATAATGCATTATATAAAACTCTATTTCGCCTTTTCATTCAATTATAGAAATACAAGTGGTTTATTAAATTTATTGGAGTAATCTTAAAACAATCCGGAGTTTACATATGTTTAGGCTGTTTTCTCTTAATTTTTCTTGATTTTTATCATTTAAATTGTTTATTTCTAGTAAACTATTTGTACTAAGTCTTTGAAATGTAACACAGACATTCTTGAACCCATTTCTAAAAAATAGTCATGCAGTTTTTTGAGAATGATTTTCGTTTTGAAGATATTTAGCAAATACTTTTTTTAAAGGCCGATTTGTATTTTTTCGCATATTTTTATCCATTGTTGAAAAACTAACTTGAATTTAGAAAAATCCTTTGACAGTAATTTATCTTCAATACTTGTCCAGACAGACATGCAAGTTTGGAAATAAAATCTCAAAATCATCTGAGAAAAATTACACACAAGGGTCCATTTTAAAAAAATGATTTGATGTTTTTCTTTATGAATGGCATTATAAAATAAAATGAATCATAATATGCCATTATATTTACAATCTTTACCGCTTTTCTAAATATATATCATGTGAATATAATCATCCTTTGGAAATACCTATAAAAGCCACGAAAACATAAGAGTCGCATTTTTTACTCCTGACTAGCGGTAGATTCCTTAATTCAGGAGCGTATCTTGGCTAAAATCTTGATACTCATCTGGCATGCCAATTTACCTATGACTTTGACAACAAAAATATTTGTTCTCATTTATTGACCTGTGTTACCGCGTATATATATCTTTCAAAGAAAGCCGAACAGTGTTAAAAGCTTTCAGCTTACATCTACTCCGCATAAACAAAACATATGTTCAAACCCAATCTATAGGTCGAATGAGTTGTTCTCCTAAATTCGCAAAAACGAAGATTTGGTTGACTGATAATCTGCAGCTTGTAACGGATATGTTTATGACTCAATGAAGATCGGCCCAGTGTTCACGGTTTGGTTGTTTGTTTCATTGGTGTTTAACGTCGTACTCAAGATCATTTCACTTGTATGACGACATGTGAGAATGAAGGAAACCAACCCCGACGACACTGACAACAAACAAAGACAAGATTGGAGAAATTCACGAAAATAACAGTACGCAATACAGACACCACAAAGAAACCGGCTTCCTGGTTCTCTTTAGCTCTAAGATCACCAGGGCAACACAAAGCTATCACGTTGATTTTCCTCTTGTAAGCGCAGATGCTTCTTAGCGGAAACATTGTCGTACCATTTCAACATCTTCATGGAATACTCTTGTAGAGCGACTTATTTAAGAGCTCTTCTTTGAAGAACTTTGATAGCAAAATCCGATACATTTTCGAATCCTGTTCAACGACATAGTGACAGGTTTATAGCCATGTCTTGTCCTACGTCCACAACCTGATCAGATCTGACTGGAAATGCATCTGCCATTAACTCTTGGATCTTTGAAGTGGATACCTTACTTGAAGGTCGTCGGTCTAAGCCATGGGTTCAGTTATTATTCCAAATCTTTAATCACGGTATAGCTATATTTCAAACTACAGTGTGTATCATTACAAAAGTATTTTATTCAAATTATGCTAGAAATATACCTTTATTTGGATTGGAGTTTTATGCTTCATTTAAGGTCACTTCACGCAAATGTCTGTGTTCCAACCGGACAACCAATAATCATCGACACCATTGGCACAAGACATTTACAAGAGCAATCAGAAAGTTGAATTAAAACATGATACAATCAGACAAAATGATTAAATTTGTTTCCATACCCTGTCTGCTTTTATAACATTGTAAAATTCTCAATTCTCGCTTCTGAATGTGTCCATTGTGTGTTTCATCCTTCCGATAAAACTTGTTGAATGCTACATGTGATGAAAGGAAAGTTTAGACTTACGTCTTGAAGTCTAAAAATGTCTGAAAAGGACTATTACAGTCACAGTACCCTGTCTATTATCGCATTAATCACAGGGAATATAATTGTGTTTTTGAACGGTTGAATTCTATGGCTTGTCTGCACCCCGAGGAACCTGCTGAACCATGCATAACACAATCGTCACGTAAAATAGACAGTATATGTTAAGCGGTGATATTTCAAATAAATTTATCATCAACCAGACATGTTTGAGCAACTTGTCTATTGGCATAACGCCAGAAAAGAGACTTTCTTATTGACCCATTATGGTAATTTCACTCATATAATTGTGCCAGCCCAACTCGCAAAGGAAATTGTCCTCGAGACGTCACAAACAATGATGTGACATGAGAGTCATAAAACGCAGTACACAGAACTCCCACTTTTTGTTGCACTAAGATCTTAGATCAAGTAGGCAATAGAAAGACTCCACCAAACATCTATCTGATTCATTGCAGAACAACACTACGTAGACCGGCTTTTGGACCAGCCTCAGGAGGTGCTTCTCGATCAACTTTATTAACAATTTCTTAGTCTTAAGAATGTTTAAAGTCATGCCCAATTGTTCATCACAATGAGTGTGGTATTGTGATGGTAATTGGTTAAAAAACACGATCTCGATCTTCGCCGAAAGTTTCCGTTTTGGAAAAATGTGTGCACTGGGTGGGGATTAGCAGTCCACAATAAAACCATACAGCGACGAAGTTATTTGCAAGAATGTGTCTAAATTAAATCAGTTCTAACGACATGTTAACTTCCTACGTTTAACAACACTTGACTATACTTTAGCGGCGAAACTGAAATATGAAGTAGAAAACCTGGATGATGATGTCCACAAAACCAAAAATCGGCTTTAAGCTTTGATGTATAATTCGAGCAATAATTTTTTAGGAATTCTATTTTAATATTCCAAGGGGACACATATTATTGAGTTCATTATTAAATAAACATCAATACAAAATGTTACGGGATACTGTATGAAAACATGCATATTCATCTGTAATTAAGTTTTAGTAATGACAAACCTGTTTACTTGAGCTGTTAACTAATGCAGATAGAATATGACGTCTGGAGCCGTAAACATTAAGATACATAGGTATGTATTTTGCTCAACTTGTTATCATCGTATATAAATTAAATAATTGAAGCTCATGAAAAGTTGGCTTAATTATAGCTTATCTAACTTTTGTCAACATAAAACGAAAGGCTGACAAATAGTATTTGGTAATATGTATCTGGATTGATTCGACAGATTTCAAGGTGAATTTAATATGGGTAAAACAACCTTGATAAGTGATTAATCCTCACTTCTGTAGCAGTTTAACTGTGGTAACGGCCTATTCGTTTGTAGAAAGCTTCACCAAGATTGCAATGAAGTGACCCGGATTGGTAGTATATCTGAACGTATGTACCAGTCTGGGAGGCAATCGTTTCTTTGCGTGCCATCAATAAATCGTTAAGAAAGAGATAAACTTCCTGGTACTTCCCTTCATCTCTTATTTTCCAGAACACGACTGTCTCAATGTCCTATTAGATAGCTTCAGATGTAAAACTTCATCGCTGTCACGACAGGAGACATATTGCTCTTGTTTTTGTTGTCAGTGGACGTGATTTGGAAACGGTTAACTTTTTGCCACCAACTGGAGCAAGGATGAAGCGGACTAAATCTGGTGTTATCCATTATGGTTCTGTCTTTGGCAAGAGGAGTCAAGTCAGACAATGGCTTCTCCAGTCTTTTGAAAGCTCTTGATAACCACATGTCTGTGTTATTCACAAATACCATTTGTTAGGAAGACAACATTGGGTGTCATCTCATGCAGACACCCTTGAAGGTGAAAGTGGAAATCAATCTAGTGAACAATGGGGTTGTCAGGACAATCTGCTTACTTAGATTGTATAGAAGACGCGAGACGCATACTAAGTTATAATTTCAGTTCTCCAATGCTAGCTGGAGACATTTCTCTAGAAAACAGTCACGTCATTCACCCTCTTATATATTCTATTCAGCCACTGCCACATTGTTCTGGGAATTGCCAGCAAATTCTCCATTATATTTATTTACTATAATATTGACAAATTCAATTTGGTCTCACTTTTTTCCAAATTCTATGGCGGACGAGCAGCGGATACTACCAGTAGGACCCAACATCTCCCGGCGGTAGAATGAACATGGTTCTCTGGTTAGTGTGATCCAACCATCTCCCAGTCGGTGTAGTTTTAGCTTTTGTTTAAGAGAATTACGTTTTGTTGAATATTAAGACAGAAAAGCAGCCAACGCCAGCCATACATATTTTCGTTTGAATATGGTTTCCGTCATATTACAAGAAAAAGAGTTCAACGACATCTCATGCCTAAAAATAGTAGACATTTGTTTAAATCTACAACTCAAATTCATGATAAACGTGTATTGAATATAATCAACACATGAACTGTATAGGAGTAATTACATATTTAAACACTTTGCCAGCAGCGATATCCAAAAACTGACAATGCAATAAAACGTGGCTGACATTAGTATTTCCACTTGTTTATACAGTACATCTCAGATGAAAAGAGTGAAACTGATGTTAGGTGTCACCAAGCACCTGTCCATTTGTCTGATTTAATGTCAACATCTGAATCTATAAGTTGGCGTCGATTCTAATAAGAAAATTGGCTATATATCGTGTCGTGAAAATATGGCTAAACAACTGTCATATGGAACAATGGGCGAGTCGTTACACCTCTACAATAAACGGAAAAGCTTGTGCATCGCAAACTATCTGAAAAAATCATTACAGTTAAGCCTGACATCATCGTATAACTTGTTTTAGTGGCATTTAGAAGCAGTAGTAATAACGTAACACGATTCTATGGATTTCAATTTCTGTATTTATTATCGGGCATCGTTTCAGTGCAGATATTAGCACCTTAATGACAGGGCAGAATTATGACGGCATATATACTTAAATATTACAGTTCAAATAACAGTTGCAAAAACAAGAATCAAATGGCTTTAGATGGCTTTTAGAAAACAAATAAATTAAGGGATCAATAAGATAGCTAATTAACAGAGATGCCAACAGGGTTACTTTAGAGTGGGTATCAGTGCAATAACTTAAGCAAACATTATAAGACTAACAAGACTAGTGACCGGGTGTGTCAGTATAAACAGTAATGTAGGCATGTGGTTGATTATGTAGGTAATAACTGTATGGTTTTTAGACAAACTTTATAGCGGGGTACAGCTTTGATCAGGTCATCATAGGCAAAGGGCATGAAGAACCCAGTGTCTCTATTTAGAGCAGGTTTCGATCTGCGGATTGGAATGGCTTCCATCAGTTTTCGTGTTGTTAGGTTGGTAAGATTTACATTTAACATTTTTGTGTGACTCCAGAAATGATATAATCGGGAGTGATTGATTGGTTGATTGATTGGTGTTTAACGGCCCATTCAGCGGCTGTGGCGTGAACATGTAGTAAAAACTGTTTCATGCAAAGTTCTTTAATCAAAAATAAATTTCCATCAGGCTGCACCGTTGGCAGTAAACATTAGAAACAGAAAACAAAATTGATCGAAAAGTAATATATACAATTGAATGACAACATTTTTATGTGGGTTTTTTTTTGTTGTCATTTTTATTTAATTTTAAAATTAAAAGTTGTGTCAAATATAGCTATTTACAATTTTTAATAATATCAATGTCGTTTTGGCAAGCCACGGGCACTATGTGTTCTGTTGGCATTGACCATCCAAAGAAAAACAAATTGAACTGAAAATAAATGCTAAAATATGTCAATATATTAAAATGATTAGTTGTGGATCAAAAAGCCGTAAACTTTATGTTTAAAACTATGTGAAATCATTTATAAAACTAATTTTTATTTTTGCGCATTGGCCTACTACCAGCACTGCGTGTCCTGTGATGATTCAACCGTGGGTGAATATGCTCGGTGTCGACCTGCCGCAGATAGTCGTCATCAGGAGGTTTTTTATGAGGCAGTGGCGATGGTGGTTGCCTTACCACCATAGAGGGAGGAGACCAGATGTCTACCTCTATCCCTTCCAAGGCGTCGAAGCGGTTCTCAAGAGTAACCGTCTCCGACACAAGAGATTGACTTGTTGATGGCTTCGGAGAGAGGGTACCAACCCTCTCTACATTTATAACATTAATAGGATGTTCAAATTGAAATACTTGAACAGTATCTCTTGTGGCCTTTGACGAGCGAGCCTCCGGACCAGATGGCTTTTTAGTTTGTGTTTTATTGGGTTTTTTTGTTTTTGTTTTTGGCTGTTTTTTTGGTTGGGGTTGTTTTGGACCAGATTGCGTTGAAGCAATGGATTTAATTAATGCTGGACTGGTGTTTTGGTCATCAACAGAAGGGTGTTTATTCTCAGTTGACCACGTAAGAGAGGCCTGTGTAGCAACAGACACAGCAACTTTCTTCGTGGCATTGGCGTAGGCCCGTGAACATTCAAGACAGAGGCAAGGCGCCGTGCCTCGATATAGCTAACGTTCTTTTCACTTTTAATTACTTTAATCTCTTTTCTTTAATGAAAAAACTACGCTCTTTGGGGGAGGCCATGTGGGTCTCATGACAGTTACAACATTTTATTGTCTTGGTGCATTCGAAGCCCTCATGGTCTTCTTCAGAGTAGCGAAAGCAAACCGCACCACCTCTACATTGGTTCTTTCCCTGTCCAAACTTCTGACACTGGAAGCACCTTGTTGGGTTGGGGATGAAAGTATCTACCCTCATCCTGTAAGGACCAATGTAGATGTGGTCTGGAACTTTGGTTGAATTGAATGTAATTAAGTAAGTATTCAGTTTAATAATGCTACCATCCTTTTTAGTTGTGAAGCGCTTTACGTTTGTTATACCTTGGTCATGGAGCTCAGCGCAGATCTCCTCCTCCGACAAATCAGAGAGATCTTTGCCTCTGTCTCGGATGATCCCTTTACTGCTGTTAAGAGATCTATGTGGGATGACAAACATAGGTAATTCCAATATGTTTTTTAATGTGAGTAAATTAACTGTCTGTTGTCGTCTGGTGCACTCCACAAGAATGTCACCAGATCGCAATTTTGTTACATTTTTTACTGTTCCGGCTGTTGATATTAATGTTTTGTTTAGCACAAAAGGCGAAACTTTGCTTACAGATTTTGCTTCGGTTTTACTACTTATGACAATAAACTTTGGCCAATTTTCTTTGTCATTACAATCTGTTTCATTTTCATTTCTTTTTTTTTCAATATTTGTTAGGTGTGGTTGAGATGCCATGATATGGTGTAGTTGATTCACCACCCATGTCCCCCACCCGCCACGGAGTACCAACAAGGGTGAGACCTCCTTAGCGGTATCCAGCAGAGGTAGGTAACAGGGATTCCATGGATGGTATACTTAAATAGGAAACCTTACAAACAAAATGATTTTCTAGTCTCCCACTTAATTGACCCAGGAGCCGCTGTCTACTGCAATGATCTAAAGGTATGGTGTGTTTAAACGTTTTTTGTTTGTTTTTGTTTTGTTGTTTTTTTAATCATCGATTTGTCTTTAAATAATGGTTTATTAATTTCGATGGAATTAATATAGGATCATGACAGAGCGCAGCCTCTCCAGCCGATTGATCAGATCGGGCCAATCTGACCGCCCGTGTAGGAGAATATTGAGCCAAAGTGACGTGTTGGAGCAGCTTGGCTGTGGCACCCATTTGCCAGCCAAGATGCCCCTCAGGCACCAGGATCTCTTTCTCCTCCGACACGGGACGCAACCCACGGCAAACAGGCTGCCTCTTTCTCGCCTCTTACGATCAACCGAGGAAGCCGGGGGAGTATTCTGCTGGACCTGTCGATGTTAAATGGCCCTCCCGCTCCCCCACGGGGTCGTCCGATTAGAATGTTGTGCGCACCTGTCAGAAGACTGATATGAGTGTGCCAAGATTTTCAACCACAGGGTTTTTAAAGTTTTTAAACACCGATTGGTCGATGACAATCAGTATTTAGTAAATAATTTTGTAGATAATATCTACATAATAATTGAAATAATGTTCAAACGACTACCGTCTATTGCAACTTTTAGGACAGTTGAGGTGGACGCCTTCGCCCTAAAATAATCCCATCCACCTCAACTGTTCTAAAATTCGCAATAGACGGCAATCGCTTGAACATTATGTCTTAATTAAATTGATAGTTTACAGGAATAGATCAGTGTTCGAAAACCAACGCTGTTGAAAAACGACAAAATGTATAGCAGCGTGTATGCAGTACACTTTATGGAGAGCGATACCAAACTCCAATTAAATATAGACAGATCTGCCAAAGGTAAACTTTAACTGGGTACTTAGTTCGTTCCACAAAAATAACAGAGGTCCTTGCAGTAATAGTATGCCATTTATTATCCCATACCATCGGTATTGTGGGTTTGACATGCTTTTAAGGCTCCGTATGGTGTCGGCTGCACATGAAAATATTATTTCAAAACTAATAGACGAATCAAGGGTATTCATTGTGAAGTCTGGCGAAATACTCTAACCCCCTATAGTGTGTTTTACATTGAGCTGTTTTACTTATAAACAACTATGAATTTTGCAACACATGTATATATATTTTTTTCTGGTAATTCTATTATTTTTTTTTGCATAACAAGTAAATTATTGCTACCTCTTTTTTAAATTGCTACTTCTTTTACACTTTTTACGTAAACTGTACAATTTTACACCAAAGTGAAATCGGTATATGAACGAACAAAATGTCATTCAGTTTTTCCCGTTTGTCTTAGTTTTCTTTCAATATTGTGTTAAAGGTCAAAAATACTTTAAAAAAAAAAGAAATTTCAACTACATCTAACTATATCGAAAACCTAAATAAGAAATTAAAAATCTGAATGGCCGTTTTTTAGTTTTATCTTGAGAAGAAATGTGCAAAAGGTTAGTTCTGTAGGTAAAATAACAGCTGAGGAGTAGGCATTTTCTTAAGTGCAGTACACTGAAAAATGAAAGCAGAGAAAAAGGTTAAAATGTATTTCTGGTCACTTTTACGACAGGTTTACCTTTTTCATGTGCAATTTTTTTAAGTTATTCAATTTGTTGGTTTTTGTCACAATTTGTTTATAATATCGAGTCGATCCATTAAAATATACCAGTTTTCTATAAACCTGGCAAGAGTTGAACGTGTCAAATGTTAGTTGAATTCCATTCAAGCTGTGATCTATCTATCAACCACATGTGACGTCAGCCAATGTATTTGCATCGGCAATCAACGCTGTTGTAGTCAAGTGTGATGATAATGTAGTCAATTTTTTTTATCAAAATTAACCGTCTGCTAATTAATTTTTTTATCGGGACTGCTCTAGGATAAAGATCACTATCTCAACTTTTTTAATATGCAATAATAATAAAAATCGCCAAATTTGAGCTGATGTAGGGGGGGGGGGGGGGGGGGGGGGGGT